>OZ019969.1:20253035-20300535 GCA_963970395.1 Ephialtes manifestator
GATGAAAAGAGTTTGATTTCATTAAATATAACGCATAAATGAAGCTTTGGTGCCCAGTAACACCTTCGATATTTATTACGGTGTGTCTATTCGCACCAATCCGTGTATATAAGGTAAAAATTGTTGTATGCAAGGTAAAAAAAAATTGTAAAATCTGATAATCAATGAAAATTCTATCTCCTTCAAACGTGGGACTTTCTACACAGCAACTTATAATAAAATTCGACTTTGCACACACATCGACCAGATGCGAAAATACGAAGACCGACTTTATACACAGCAACTTATAATAAAATCCGACTTTGCACACACATCGACCAGATGCGAAAATACGAAGACCGACTTTATACACAGCAACTTATAATAAAATCCGACTTTGCACACACATCAACCAGATGCGAAAATACGAAGACCGACTTTATACACAGCAACTTATAATTAAATCCGACTTTGCACACACATCGACCAGATGCGAAAATACGAAGACCGACTTTATACACAGCAACTTATAATAAAATCCGACTTTGCACACACATCGACCAGATGCGAAAATACGAAGACCGACTTTATACACAGCAACTTTTAATACAATCCGACTTTGCACACACATCGACCAGATGCGAAAATACGAAGACCGACTTTATACACAGCAACTTATAATAAAATCCGACTTTGCACACACATCGATCAGATGCGAAAATACGAAGACCGACTTTATACACAGCAACTTATAATAAAATCCGACTTTGCACACACATCAACCAGATGCGAAAATACCAAGACCGACTTTATACACAGCAACTTATAATAAAATCCGACTTTGCACACACATCGACCAGATGCGAAAATACGAAGACCGACTTTATACACAGCCACTTATAATAAAATCCGACTTTGCACACACATCGACCAGATGCGAAAATACGAAGACCGACTTTATACACAGCCACTTATAATGAAATCCGACTTTGCACACACATCAACCAGATGCGAAAATACGAAGACCGACTTTATACACAGCAACTTATAATAAAATCCGACTTTGCACACACATCGACCAAATGCGAAAATACGAAGACCGACTTTATACACAGCAATTTAAAATAAAATCCGTATTTGCATACATATGGTCTTTATTAAAATCAGCGTTTTTTCATCGGCCTATTTTTCCATTGATCTTTTTTTCTATCGGCCTATTTTTCCATTGGCCTTTTTTTCCATAGGCCTATTTTTCTATCGGCCTTTTTTTCCCCGGCCATTTTTTCCATCGGCCATTTTTTCCCGGCCATTTTTTCCCCGACCATTTTTTCCTCGGCCATTTTTTCCTCGGCCATTTTTTCCTCGGCCATTTTTTCCTAAATTTCTGGGGAGAGAGGCAATGATCGCGCGGCGAGCGTACGCACGCACTCACGCACGCACGCACGCACGCACGCACGGAAACACACACACACACACACACACACGCGCACACACACACACGCACGCACACACCCACACACACACACACACGCACACGCGTTTCTTTCAGTATTGCGCGATCACGCGCAGCGGCATTAAACGATGTTTTTTATTTTTTTCATACCGAAAATTACATTTGCGGGGATTTCCATTATCATATTCGTGATTAGCAGGTCAAAATACGTTAGTGTACAAAATTTCAGATCGATCGGAGGTATGCGCTTTTCGGAAGTTTATCCCATGGCAACTTTTGCCGGCTGGCCACTGGATTCTTCATACTTTTATTGATTTCCGTCGACATTCTTGCAAGCTTCGGGGCTGCTGTACCACTCGCTACCCACCGTTTTTATACCTATATATGTATATATAAACACTATTCAACGCTTTTTCCATCTCGCTCGCCTGAAGTACTCTTTACCAAAGGACAAATCAAACAAATCTAAACCCTCTCCCCTCTTCACCTCTTTTCGACAAACGTTGTATGATCCATTTCATGACTAAAAATCAACAGAGCCTCTCCTCCTGCATTGCAGCCAGTGCGGACACGAATGCGGTATACTTCGAGTGGACAAGCCACTCATGTACGTGTCACTATATATTTATCGTGTGATTCATTCGTAAATTAATCGAAATTTTGCAGTCTTTTTTTTATCGTTCAATGGCAGGTTATATAAATCTTAATCAAAAATACAAAACGGTACCAATGATCGGACACATCACAAGTCTTCGGACTCTTTTCCGTTTACTTGAGTTTATTAGGGACTTAAATATCAAAAAGCCAAAATTTTAACTTGGAATCAATTTATATTTACATTTTTAATTGATGTACAGTAAAAAGATTTTCAAGTTCAGACATTTTATTATTCTATTTTATTCTAAGATAGATGAATCTTATGTCCGAACTCTAGTGCGAGCATCCCGAGCTACATAGCTTATTTCAAGTATTATTTCGTGTATATGTATATTTTTATTAATATAATCGATAAATAACCAAGATACATTTGTTGTTATGCCGAACCAATCGTGTTTGTATACCAGAATTCTTGATATTTACGATTGTCCAAAGGTTCGGAACATTAGGTGTCCGGAAATACGCACATGATGAAAAACAGCGTCCGAAAACTGGTACATTCGGCCTATTTTGTTATTTTCGTACATAATTAGAAAACGATTCAATATTGCGACGATTAATTCGTAGGTTTTTGAAACTGGAAGGTATGAGTTTGACTTTGGTTTCAGTCATTTTATAATTAAATCTTTCCTTAACCGTCTAATGAATGTTTGAATCTGAGGATGGCCTTTTAACCGCCCGATCATTGGTACCTTTACCTTACTGCAGGATTCTGGGACATTTGGTTTATAACGGAAAATCGTGTTCGTTTTTTTTTTCTTCTTTTTTGTAATACTTGAAGTGTGTGTCACTTCGTAGATTAAATTTAATCTTACAGTATTGGAATAAACAATCCTACAGATTATGATATATGAAGTTTAAATGGTAATTTTTATCCTACAGGGTTTTGTGAATTTCCGATTCCAGAACAATTCTCGTTGTAAGCAACAAGAAAAAAAATGTATCAATTTCAACCAAGTGGAAAATTTAGCATTTCAAAATTCAGTCCACTAAATATTTGTTTGTGCTATTTTTAAATTATCACGTTCGCCACTTGAATTACCATGATTGATTAAAGTGGCAAAATTAATACATTTTTTATGGAGACAACAGAATATTCGCTTGTGATAATAAGAATATTTATTTGCTTCAAATTATTGTTTTAGCCATGAAGACAAAATAATTTCTTTGAATGAAGTAAAAACAATTTGTTGGTATAAATACATAGCAATAATATATACTGAATTAAATATATTGTTTCAATAGCGACAAACAACATTTTAATAGATAGAGATTTCAATTATATTCATTTTATTTCATCATTGTTTTTTCTCGATGTAAGCTGCGATGAACTATCTCAATAATTTTGTATCTTATATTTATTAAATGCTTGAGTTCTGCAAATAATAAAAATAGATAAATCCATCTTCGTCTCTTCTCAAAATTAGCTCCTCACTCAATATTTTCTAGTCGCAACAAAACAAATTCCAAAACAGATTATCCTCAAGGAAAGTGCGGATAAAATTCGCTCATTAGATGAAACTCCAACAGCACTGTATATCTCTTCCTCAAGTTTCTGTTTTCTTATGACTCGCGGTACGACCAAAGTTTTCACATTCTGTCAAAAAATGTAATATTATAGCTACTGGAAAGTTCTCGCTTCGCGAAATCATTCGTTTCTAATAAAATTGTCGATTTCAAGGCTATTTGCTATGTAAGAGGGGTGATATATAGGACGTGACGAGATTTCTCTAGCACGAATTTGTATCGATTAGCCTTCTATAATCCAAGTTTTTGCAACTCTGGGCCTCCTCAATATCCTGAAATGAAGACATACTTTTTTTCCGTCTCGCAATGTCTCTCCTGATGATGCATTTTATTATAGTTTGCACTGAAAAAAAAGACCATGGTATTTCCAACAATAATACCATAGTAAAAAATTTATTATATGTGGAACCATATTTTATAGTTGAATCAGCTTTTACATGGTTTACCGATCTATTGTCGTGAAGTTAAGGAAACTATGCAGTTTGGATAGTGAATCTAAATATGCGCCACACTTAAGACTACTATAACTTATCGTTAAAACTGTAACAATAGAATTATGAAATATTTAACCCATTTATGAAATCAACACTGAGAGAAAAATATGGTCGGAGTAACCATACTTTTACTATAACATATGTTTCCCTGAGAGGACGGTAATGATTTATTGTTACCGCAACAATAAATATTGTAACCAACGACTAAATTATGATACGAATAACTATTTGTATAGTAGAACTCACTATATTTTACGTGTTTGTCTCATGCATTATTCTCAGTGTATGGTTATCGTAACCAATAAAAATATAGTTACTATGTACCATATTTCGTAGCTATGTTAATTATTTCTTTATATTAGTTGCAACAATTCGTTCTTTTACTATTTATAAAGTATTTTGAACGGCTGTAGAACAATAAAGGCATATAAAATTCATTGTCATTTTCTAATTATGTTTATTTCTTCCTATCACCCAGTATAGTAAATGATGAGATCGGTTAGTAGTTCAACATATTTACTGTTTGTTGCTAGATTCATAATACTTTTGTGTATTATAACAAAGGTATGGTGTAGAGCGAACGCTTGGATGTAGATTTCTTCTTCTTCTTCTCCTTTCCTCCTGGCTATCGCCATCTTTGGGCGGCATGTGCCACTGGATGTGGTTTATATTTATCGTGGTCTAGCATCACATTCGATTTCCTTGATAAAACGAAGTGTGTATGGTAAAAAGTGTTTTGTTTATAATTACATGTAATATTTATATTTTTACCATATTCACTGATAGTACCCACATGGAAATAAAGTATATTTTAAATATATTGAAAAATATATTAAAAATATATAAAATATATTTTGTTCGAAAAATTGTATGTGTCGAATATATTTTTGAATGTACGTTGAATTATATGCAAAGTATATAAATAAATATATTCGATATCTGTAATAAGTACAGTCGACGTGTACAACGAATATAGTTTCCATGTATTTTTAAATGTAGCTAGAAATATATTCGAAAGTATACTGCTAATTACATTCCAAATATATAACAAATACATTCTACATACATTTTGAATATGAGTTTCATGTCATCGAAGTATACCTGGTATGTATCTGAAATATATGTACTTTACATTCCGGAATATATTTCGAATATATGTTCAACTTTCTAGAATATATACTCGGAATTCATGTTTCATGTACTTCAGAGTACATCTGGAATATATGTTTGATATACTTCGGAGTATACCTAAAATATATGAGGTGTTCTTGGCCAAGTCACCAAGCCTTCATCGCTGACCCTTTCCAATTTACTCAATAATTTTTTTTTGCTCTATGTGTTTAAAAAAAAACACTCCAAAATTTCTTGAAATAAAAAAAAAAAATTTTATGAATCAAAAAAACTGTGTTGGCCCCAATTTAAAAATTCCAAAAAATTCTCAAAAATTCTGTGTCAGGTATGAAAATTTTCGAGCTTTGAGCCAGAGTGGGCAGACCATTTTGGCGCGTAATTTCTTCGAAAAAAACTTTTAAAAATCGATAAAAATGTCCATTATTATCCATAATGCAAGAATACTTTCGACTCTGAGTCACTTTGACTCAAAGCTCGAAAATTTTCATATCTGACACAGAATTTTTGAGAATTTTTTGGAATGTATAAATTCGGGCCAAAACAATTTTTTTTTTCTCAAAAACTCATTAAAAAAATAAAAAATAAAACGAATTTTAAAAAACTTATATATACATTATATATACGACACATATATCTAACTTATGTATTGAATGCATTCCGATTTACATCCGACGTATACAAAGAATATACTACATATATATCTTGAATATATAATGAATACATTCGGAACTGCATCTGACGTATACATTGTATATACGACACATATATCTAACTTATGTATTGAATGCATTTCGAGTTACATCTGACGTGTACGAAGAATATACTACATATATATCTTAAATATACAATGAATACATTCGGAACTGCATCTGACGTATACATGGAATATACTCCATATATATCTGAAACATACATTGAATACATTCGAAATATACATTAAATATATTTTTCGAGTATACTTTCTGTTCGAAAACTTAGGTGCGGCGAATACATTTTGAATATATTTCCTGTACAAGTAGTGTACAGTTCGAATATATTCGAAGTATATATACATATACCAAAAATATATTCGACATATATTTTTTATACATACAAAAATATATTTTTCAATATACTTTATTTCCATGTGGGTAGTGAATATAGAAGAGCGGGATATCGGCTTAGAGCGACTTTTTTCCCAATACTCACTCTTGCCGCTGGTCAGTTGCGAGTCGGACGTCGGAGTTAGACAAAAATAAGAAGTGACGAAGATTGAATATTCCACCTCTTATATAGGGGCCAGATGATAATTCGCTCGCGAGAAAGTTCTATCCCCTCGGCCATCTATCGGAACCGAGGGAACTAGGCAGTGCGTGAGATTTTCGCGTGAGACATCATGGACGCTTGCGGACAAAAAATTGATGTTGAATATAACAATAAAATATTGCAGCGAATACTATGCATTATTACAAGCGTCCATGATGCAAGTCTCACGTGCTACCTAGTTCCCTCGCTTCCGATAGATGGCCAGCGGGGTAGGACTTTCTCGCAAGCGAATTGTCATCTGGCCCCTATATAAGAGGTGGAATATTCAATCTTCGTCACTTATTATTTTTGTTTAACTCCGACTTCCGGCTCGCAACTGAGCAGCGGCGACAGTGAGTATTGGGAAAAAAAGTCACTCTAAGCCGACATCCCGCTCTTCTATATTCACTACTATCAGTGAATATAGTAAAGATATAAATATTAGATATTACTTATAATTATATACAAAAGACTTATTGCCATACACACTTCGTTTTATCAACGAAATCGATAGTGAGTGTGGACCATAATAAATGTAAAACATACTATTCACAGGAACTCATTTCACATGGTATATAAATCCACATAGAAGCGTTCGCTCTACACCATGTTTGTGTTATAGTACACAAAAGTATTGTGAATCTAGCAACAATAGTAAGTATGTTGAACTATGGACATCATCATCATTGACTATACAGGATGATAGGAATAAATAAACATGACTGGAAAATAACTATATATTTTATATGCCTTTGTTGTTCTACAATGGTTTAAAATACGTTATAAATAGTAAAAGAATGAATAGTTGCCACTAACATACAGAAATACTTGACATAACTACGAAAATATGGCACGTGATAACTATATTTTTATTGGTTACGATAACAATAAAAACATTGTCGTCCTCTCTGGGAAACATAGTTTATAGTAAAAATATGGTTACTCTGACCATTTTTTTTTTCGCAGTGTGATGAAAACTCCAGTCGTTTCATTCAATTATTGAGTCTTCTCGATGAAATGAATTATTATGTCCTACGATTTTTTGCTTATTTTTTAAGCCCCATAACAATGTTGATCTTCGCTGACATAATTCCCTTCGACCTGTCGACTCGAAAGGGTATAAACCGGCGTAGAGCTTTCTCTATTGCTGTTGGAAAAAAACCCTCACGAACGGCTCACGTCCTCTTATTGTTAGACCCGTTTCACATTTCATTTCGCGTGTTGATGCTACTGTTATACTGCGTCACGACGCTGTATTTTATCCGACTTACTTCTTTGATTTAGCTCGTATATCCCATTTGTTTTGCAATATGTCTGCCGTTAGGTTCAAATGCATAAGTCACAATTCCGAATTTTGTATTTATCAATGAACGATGGGAAATAAATTGAAGATTCAAGAAATATTTTTTTATGTTGAGCAGAATTGAATTTCAACTTAATGTTTATTCAGTAAACATAATGAGAAGGATGTATTACGTATACGCAATCAACGAAAATTTTGATTGGTTAAAAATCTGGAGACTTCACGACAAAAGAAAAGAGTGAAAGAAATTTCGTTTTTCAAGTCATTTAAAATACCAGGAACATTCATTTTGAATAACTATGATGTCGAAAAGTTATTAATACGTTAGTTTTAAAAACATTGTTCAGCCAACTTTTAGAGTGAACTTAATTTGATTTCTTATGAAAATAATTATGTTTTAAAGAATCTTTGAACGTTTTGTTTTTTTATTTATTTCAAGAAATGATTGAAAGTTTGTGAATTTTTCATTACTTCTAATAAGTTTTCCACATTACACATAAGATGTTTCGAGATGATTTATCGGAGCATAAAAAAGCCTTTACTTAAATGCTTGAGAATGAATTATTTATAACATTTTAAACTTCCAAAACTATTGTAGAAAAAAGTGCGGAAGCTTAATGAGTGAAATTCAAACCCTAGTTCTTTAAAATCTAATTTCTGAAATGTGACTTAAAGTTTTCTGTGTCGTAGTTCATGTTTGTCCACATATTCTGTGTGTATGCGTACGTATGAGTGTATAAATAAATCTGATAGTTACATAAATAAAAAACAGTAATTTATGTAAAAATTAAAAAATCACATGCCTAATAACAAAAGAAAGAAGGCAAGAAATGAAAAAAAATCTGGGGCGTGAATTCAGGTGCAAGCAACTGTTCGTGGACCTCCTGTAGAGAGGGTTGCACCAAGGAGCTTTACGATTGCACGCAAATACGCGTGAATTACAAGCTGCCGGTAAACGCAACTGAGGAAATTGGAGAGGAGGGGACAAATGGGGAAGGCAGAGTGGTGCAAGGTGTCGAGGGCGACGAAAACAGGATAAAGCCACGTTATGAACGCTCTCTAAATTACAATTACATCGAGGGCCTGGAAACGGAGAAGTTTGCCGAGGATGACGAGCTCGGATTGCCAAAACCTTTTCCTACAGGTATTCATTAATTTCAATGGGTGCATCGAGCAATATACGTTGCAATTCGTGTTGCTCGTATGTTTCGGAATGACAATGCAAAATCCACCAAGGCTGCTCGTCCGGAAGATCCGGACGTGGCCCTAGCCGATTGTCTCCCTGCTGATACCGGAAATCATGGTGCTGATCCGCAGGTCTCATGGGCAACGACTCCGAGTGGTACTTCACCGGTGCGAAGCTGTTCCCCAACGTAAAAGGCTGTGGATACCCTCCAATGCTGAATTGCAGTATTTTCTACCGGCAATATGCCAATATAGGGCAGAACTTTAGCTGTTACTACTCGAAAGTCGATCCGGGAATAGTCATCAGCGATCTCGACATGTGGCAGGTCTCTATAATAATCATACACTGAAAAACAAAATTATTATAAAACTATTCGCGTGAGGTTTGCCGAAAAATATGTTGTTATTTCAACACCACTGTGGTATAAACGTAGAGTTTGTTTTCTCTTCGGTGATACAAGATTTTTTAAAAATACGACATCATTAGTTTGCGCATCTGCAAAATTGTGTAAATTTTTTATATTTACATTTTAGGTTAAATATGAAACGAGGTAAATGTTTTGGGTTGAAGTTTAACACCGAAAAAGCATTTTGTATGTAGAATACACACACCCAACTTAACGGCTGCGTACAGCTTCTTTCAAAATTTATTGTAGGTTTTGGATTTCACAGACGGACAAACAGACAGTCAAAAATTAGAGAATGCCTTTTTTTTGTGCTTAGGACACTCGAAACGTGTATATACATACAAATCTGATAGACACATGTCTTTTTTAGATTGTAATACTCTTTTTACATACTTTATATGTGAGAAGAAAATTTAAAAAAGCCTGAGAATAATTCGTTGTTTCTTGGAAATGGAAAAAAAATAGAAGTAGAGTTGAAATTATAAAATTTTATTTCGCCGGCCCTCAAACTCATTATTTCTAATTTTTTTTGTCTCGTAATTATAATAGTGTGAGTGCATTATAATTACGAATGCTCGTAATTATAATAGTGTGAGTGCACCGGTTATAAATAAATAAATACTTACGTCAATTGCTAAGAATTTAAGAGGACAAAAAATTCTTTCCAAGAAAATAGAAATTATTATAAATTAAGGTGGATGTCCTTGGTCATCGACCGTTGTACTATGGAAGAGTTATAAGTATCCCAATGCTTTTAAACGCCACTTATGCATTTATGCCATAAATAATTTTATATTCATTATTTTTACAGCATCCTTCAATATTGCGTGACTAAAATCAAAAGACCGTTTACTTTTGTCTATAAGTATACAAAATACGCCAGTCCAATTTCAATCACGCGATATTACTTAGGAAATCTATAAAGATTTGATTGATAATGAAGAAAACATTTTCCTTAGAATTCGTTAAAAAATACTGTAATTATTAGAGTTATGGAGAAAGTAATGGGCTATTATTTTTTCCATTACTTCTTATGCATTATTTTTCAGATTGAGCCTTTTTGTTAACAAATCTATGAGGAAGAATATTTTTTTGTTATTAATCAAATGTCTATACATTATTGATCAATATTTTGGAATGTTTAAAAAATGGTATTGAGTTCGAAAGCAATGGAATGATAAACATTACCGAGCGTTGACACAAAAAAATGCTTGTGATAGTCACATATTCAATTTGCTTCACCCAAGCTTTGAAAATTATTCGCGAAAGCTATCACCAAATAAATTAATTGTGATAACTATTTCAACTTCACTTCGCTAAATTTTCCGAATATATGCCTTTGGAAAGATTTTTTTTTTCTTTTGTAAGTATCGTGTTATCGATATTTTTGTATTGTTTTTCTTATGAAACTAAGATTTTAATGATCTTAAAACATTTTAAATTTGATGTAGGACCTTTCTACCAAAACATATTAAAAATTTGTGACATTTCAAGAGTTACTAACAGAGGCATTCCATATAAGTTTGGCCACCCAAAAAAATAAAATTCTGAAAGTTTTTCTAAAAATCAGATTCTATAATTCCAACAGATAGACAAAATTTCAAACTTAAAAAAAATTGTTTTACTTTTCAATCATTTATTATTTTAACTAAAGCATTAAGATCTCGAAAATGGTTGAAGCTATCTACAATTTGAAAAAATGAAAATACGCTTCTTTTAATGGCTTATAAGATGAACATTTGTTCAAATTCAGTTACGTAATTTTGAACAATATTAGTGGCAAAATAAACAAAACAAAATCGTGTTTTAAGGTAAACGGTATCTTTTATTTTGGAGAAAATTTATATATATTTATATTATGTTAGACAAAAAATTTCGAAATCACTTTATGGACCGAAAATTTAAACAAAAGTGAAAGCCATTTTTGTTTTAGTAATAAACATCGCTGAGTCTTTTGATCACATTTGAAACCCATGAAATACTTTCGACAAAAAATATGTTTTTACCTAACAGAATTCAAATAAATTAATTCGGTGCCAATATCGCCCGTTTTTCACCTTAAACATATACATCAATACGTCAATTCATCTGTATATCTGATTATTAGGCCATTAAAAAAACGCATATTTTCATGTTTTCAAATTGTAGACAGCGTAAACCTTTTTCGAGATATTAATTTTGTAGTTAAAATAATAAATAATTGAAAAGTACAACCAACAATTTCTTTTCTAATTTAAAATTTGGTGTATCTGTTGGAATTATAGAGTCTGATATTTGGAAAAATTTTGAGATTTTTTTTTTTCGGTGTCCGAACTGATATGGAATCTCAAGCCTCAGCAATAAAAAAATAAGAAAAAACGTCATATGGATTCAGAAAAATCAGTCATTTATCCTCATTTATTTCTTAACGCAAAGCACTTAAATTTTGATAAAAGATGCATTCCGAAAGAATTCTTTGAATTTATTTTCATACCGCATATGGTGCCATGAGTTGAAAAAAAATGTAAAAAAAAGTACGATTTGATCGGTGCATTCACTCTACATACATGTCCATTGTTACATCTAGAAACGAGGTTCTCTTCTGTCGTAAAATTGTGTTATTTTAGCCTAAATAATATTGACACCGTATACAATTCCTTCGAAACGATCAAAAGCTCAACTATAATTCTAGTTCCTTTTTATTATCATCTCTCTTCTCTTCCTCCCTCTCGCCGTTTTCTCATCATCTGTAACTCGCAACTTTCGACGAGCTATAATTCTATACAAGAGGCTCGGGCCTCTCTATAGTTTATCCCGTCACTGAAGAACTTCCCGTAGTCGTCGTCATAGTCGGGCCAACAGCATTCGCGACGAGAGCTGTAAAGCGCCGACGAGTTCCGCTTACCTTGCGGAAACGCAGTCGGCACAGAGCACAGCACATTAGGGCCCGCGACGACGAGCACGACGACGACGACGACGCCGGAACTCGACGTCGTCGTCGTCGTGGTCGTCATTCCCGCAACAGCACCAGCAGCAGCAGCAGCAGCAGCAACGGCACCTTCGCTCGACGCCGTTCACCGCGGACAATGCATTTCGCAGTGAATAGCGTCACGATGACAAAGACGGAAACCATCATCCTCGATAAAACTCTGTCGGGAGGAAATTCCTTTTTCCCCCGTCTTACTCCGACTCACTGGCTCCATCGGAACGCCCTACCGCTATCCTTTGCCGATGAAAGGGAACCGAGTTTAAAAAAAAACGAACCTAAATTGAATTTACACAGTCGTCACTCTAGAGCAGTTGGCATGCTATCAATAATAACATCGAGGAGTTACATCAAGCATCCAAGCAAGCATCACCCCCGTCCCGCCTGCTTTCCGTATGTCGCTCAGCGTTTAATTGAAAACTAGGCGACCATGTCCATCGGTGTATCACAAACTTGGTGATAATATGAGGCAGTGGATAGGAGCGAGGAATTACGGAAAATTGAAAGTTTTTGTGTGGAATGATAACCACTGAAATATAGCATAGAGTCACCAGTAAATAAACAGTTATGCAGAACGATCTGTTCATCATGGGTTTTTATAAAATGTAATGTTTCGTAATTGTATGCGAAAATTTTAACGGGAGACCAGAATGTCGAATTATATGATGCAACTAAAAAAATATCGTATTTTCATCGCAGGGTATATAAACATAAATACTAAAAGTAAAAAATCCAACAACACCAGTAAATGAACGGGCCAAACTAACCTACACTTTTAGTCAAAAAATAGACTTCTGCGACAGAATAAGTGCAGTAGACATAGCTAAAAAATAGACAAATTAAAAGTCTAATGGTCAGCCAAGTCGTCAAAATTACTTATGAACTCACAAATAACTGTTGTTCATTCACTGTTGACTGTTTAATTACTGGTACATTCACCTTATTTCAATTCAGTTTTTCAATTTTTCATCATTTGTACGTTTTCTGAAGATTTGTTTGTTGTTGTGTTATTATGATTTTATTTAAAGAGTTTGATGTCTTCAATTCAATGGCAGGGCCAGTGTAAAGAGTATAAAATTGTTTTGTTTGTTGATGCATCACAAACTTATTGTTAGTGGTAATGTGACAGTGTAACACAGCGAGAAATTGGATAGATCTATTTTATTCTTTTTTGTGCAAGCACAGGCAACGTAATTTATTTAAATTATAATATTTTAGGAACAGAAAGAAACGACATAGATTTTTTTTAAATTAGTGCAGTATGACAATCAAATCGTTTTTTATTTTCATTTTTAAGAAAAATGATGTATTAATTGAATAATAGATTAATTAAATAATTATTGACGGGGCTGAGTCTAACAGAAACAAAGGAAAAAACCAGTAAACTTCTTTTTCAGTCGACTAAAAAATATTATGAAAATACTCTGTAATAATTTACCTATGAAAATGAATATACTTGTAAAGGGCAAATTCTTGTGCAGAAACCACGGATATTAAATTAAATAATACGAATATATTATAACAATAATGCATCGCGTACTAGACACGTTGAAAAGTTTTAATTAATGCAGGTACTTAAATTTAATAATTTATTTTGCATATAGAATTAAACATACATGATTATGACAATTACTAATTACTAATTCATTAAACTATTTTAATAGTTGCCAAAACTAATAGTAGCCATAACTACCACGATTATTGAAGAGGTCTACTAAATTATCTGGGAATTGAAAATAATACGTTTCAGCACTAGGGAGAAAAATCTTTTCTTGGATAATCTCATTTCGTTCGCGTAACGCCGGTGCAAAATCGCTCTTTTTAACCTCTAACCCGTGCATGCGCAATCCACTTTCATTACTCTCTAGGGCGGAAACACATTCATGTCTCCGACAGAAGTGATGGGAACTGGACATGCGTGTACTCGTCATTGGTTAAAAATGTGTTATGTTTGCGTCCTTGTTGCAAGCACGAAATGTGATTATTTTTCATCTAAATCAGGAAAAAAGTATCGTATGCTATACGGGAAGGAGCGTAATTTTCACCTCGGATGATTTGTGACCTCGATTCGCACGTGCAACAATCTTCACCCTTGGTAAAAATCACACACTTCCCTCCCTGGTAGCATAATATACTATTTCTGCTGACTGCACTGAAATAACGTGATTCGTCCCTGAAAAGCGCGTACCGCGGCGCTCGCGCTGCGAACCTCGAAGCGCGCAAAAACAGGGGTCGCGATGCCCGAGCGAGTCTTGCCTCGTATATCTTCCCGCTGCCCATGCATACGGCTCACGGCCAGGTATCGTCGAATTTTTCCTCTCGCTTTTCAGCGACAGAAATCACGTCATATTTCAACGCAATCAGAAGAAAAGAATCGTATGCTACGCGGGAGGGAGCGCAATTTTCGAAAATCACGCTCTTTTCTCCCTTGATACAATCCATTTGGAATATTTTTTTGTCGTCTTTCGCTCTTTTTCGTGCCTTTGATAGCCCGCATCGCTTGATTTGATTCATCGATACTCGTCATCATGCCTACTAACCCGGAATGTGCAATAACTCATGTTTATGTAATGATTAAAAATTTAACCACGGAAAACTCGAAATTAATATTTTTTTCCGACCTTCATAAGAATGAAAGCAAACGAATAAAAACTGCGAAAGCTTTTTATATTTTGATTTGTGTGGTAAGAGTTATGCCTCGGTGAATTCACCGCCTTCAACATAAGCGATAATCGATTCGCGTGTAGCAAAATAATTCAGCGAATCGAGTAGTTGCGTTGAACTTATTCGATGGGCTGGTCACCGATACAGCACATTTGCTCCCCTCTGTGGTCTTGTAAACTCGGGTTCGGCGATAATGCAACGACTGAAACGACAGAAAAGAGCCTCAATAAACGTAAATACGTCCCTTGCGTCCTCTTATGTACATACAAATGCACATACAAATTTTCTCGAGGCTACATACAGTCAAATTGAATTTCCAACGGACGCGAATGTTGAAAAAGCATAAAGCAAAATTTTATCAATTAAGAATGTATATATTTTTTTATCGGTTCCTTCATACCAAAAGATTTTTTGTTTAAGGTAACTGTCTTAAACGAAATCTATCAAATTTCGTAAAATAAAGTATATACTTTTATATATTCCTGAGATGTAACACTCGCTGAAGGTATTAGGGGGACCTAGACACGTAAAAGTCATGAAAAATAAACAGTGCAGCAATTACACATATAAAAGCTTCTTCCTCGATGAGAAAATACCTTTGCATACGTACAAAAAGTTGAACATATTTCATAAATAGAATTTGTTTAATGTAACCAAGTTAAGGGGGTGTAGATTTTTTCAGTTCCCAGTAACTCTTATATTAAAGTTGGAACGGACGCGAATGAAGAGTGTTAAATAACGAAGAAGGAATACGCGATTATCGGAAAATATTGAATAATTGTGTTCAGGTCTACATGAATCTCGTCTACGCGATGGCGATACCGATACCATCTTTCATAATATCGGTGATATATCTCACCATCGCCTACTTCAAAATTTACAACGAAGAGGAGGAGGTACTGGTCGGTGCAGAAGATGGTGTCGACGATATTGAAGGCGAAGGCGATATCAACGCCACGCCGATTCCACCAACGAGCGGAGCATTAACACCTGGCAGCGAGGCCTTCAGAGAGGATCTCGCGAGTTTTGGTCATCAGCTCAAAGTTGCAATGGCCGACGAGATCAGCAGAGAGAGTCTCGAAGGGATACCGAATTCTATCTCCGCCCAAGGGTAAGCGCTATCTTCGGACTCACATAATAGTTGTGACGTTTATGTCTGCGGCCTAAAAACAAAATGTTATTGGTAATTTTGCCTCCCTATAAAAGAAGTTTTGTTTGCATGAAAAAACAAAACTTCATGTGAGTGTGCGTGTGCGTACGCGTTTTATTAGGTATTAAAGTTTTGGCAAAAAGTGTAGGCACATCGAGGTAAATACTTCTTGATAAATAATACTAAAGGGCGATCGGTATTAAATTTGAACGAAAAAAAAATTCGGCTTTTACATGGTTTTGTATTTTTCGAAAAATTTACATTGTCGATCCAATTCCTGACATCTGCAAACGATTTAACTCCACATCAGAATTTTACTTTGAATAATATGGCGGTCTTTGTTCAAATAATAATTACTTTATTATTTATTAATATTTTACAATTGAGAAAAGTTTAAACTTGACAAGACTATGTACCAATTGTGTGGAATATTCCGATGTTTTCATCCCAATATGTTAATTAGAAAAAACATTTGAAAACCGACCTACTACATATTGGTGGTATTTTTCCGAAATCGAGCTACACTCATAGAAAGAGATTATGCGAAGGAAATGCGACACTGGAAACCTGAGATGACGTGCAGGAAGATTATTTACAATCACTTAAAGACAAAATCCTCGTTTAACGTATTATCTGCGATGACGCTTGACACTTTGACACGCGAGCAATCATTCTATGCTCGTTATGCCTCGTAATATACTTGTTGTGTGTCGACGTACATGCACAAAGGGCTTCTGTTCACTCTCTTTAAATATCGGCGATTTTAGCAAAGTGAGGTTTTAGACCGTGCTGCCCCGTTGCTCTGAAGTGTAATCCTGTTAACGTAAACAGCTGAGCTTATGCAGAGAGGGCCGTAAAGAAGTCGATATTCCTTTCACTCGACGTCTAAAGGTCAATTTAAGGGAAGAGCGTTAAACAATATGAAATTTCTAAATTTACGATTGTTCACCATTTCTTAGATCCAAAAGGGTGTTTCTAAAATATCTGTCTTGAATAAAATATTCAATATTTTAAAGGCCCAAAACGGTATTCTTGAGATCACATTCCGCTTAACCTTTTAACGATTAGCACCCTTCTCTGTTGACAGTGGTAATCATTTTTTGTAAGTTGGACACTTTTCAGAATTAAAAAAAATTGTGAAATGACACTGTAGAAAAAACAACTTTTCATTTTTGTATGTGTAAATGTATTTTTTTCTTTCCGGAAATTAAAATCGCCTGAAATAATGTGATTCTAAAATCAAACTATATATAAACCAATGTTATCCCCAAAATTGAACAACTTGACCATTTTCTAATTTATATTTAATCACATACTGCTCGATTATTGGTCGGCTTCTACACTCGGACACCCTCAAAGGACTATATAATTAGATTAAAAAGTTCCACGGGTATTACGTACTTAGAAGCAGTAACTAATAACTAGAGTTATCTTTGAGGCGATAGACTGCGGCGGACAGGTTGCTGTTCGCCAACCCGAGGTTTCCTCTCGATGACGTACGTAAGGTATATAAATCATGCGCGCATCAACATATAGAACCGCATCCGGAATAGCTAAATACGTACATATATATATATACATATATAGGGTTACATGTATCGCGGAGTATCGAACCGTCGCAAGTTTATACTCGGATATACATAAAAAGAGCCGGAGGAAGCAGGATTATAACTTCTCATCGGTTTTCCCTCAACATGTTTCTCTTTCACCGTTCTCTAATGACGATTCCTCCGATAATTCGATTCATATACGAAGCGATATTTTTTCACCTAATTCAACCCTGGTGGACCTGTCCGACTGAAAGTTGACCGAAAATCGACGGTCGGTTAGTGCAAACCCCCATGGAAATAAAATAGAATGGAAATTATATTTTTCGATGTATGGAAAAATATAATCGAATTGAAATATGGCATTCAAAATATATTTGAGATATATTGTTTATATTTATCACATATGTGAAATATATAAAAAATAAACGGGATATATATTACGAATATATATGAAATATCTATTTTTTCGTAAAAAACTATAATTCTTGAATATAAAATATGTATATCTGAAGTATATGTTATATATACTCCGTATGAACTTCATGTATACAACCAAGATACATCAGAAGTATATTTCATATGCATATGAAATATACGTAAACTATACATTGAATATATTTTCAATATAGTTCATATATATCCTAAAATTATATTAAAAATATATTTGAGATACATATTAAATGTATACCAACTGTACATTCAATATGTTTTGGATATATTTCATGTACATACTAAAGTTATATATAATAGTATATTATGCATCAAGTGCGTAAAATGCGATTTTACGCACGAGTAGCGATCGGGAGCACGAGTGGCCGGCGAAGCCGGCCACGAGTGTTGTACGATCGCTACGAGTGTGTAAATCGTACGCACGTGTCGCATACGATATTTTTTTTATGTAGTATGCGTAAAATTCGCACCCCCGCAAAAACGTAACGCATGTTATGCGGACATGTGATGGAAGTAGTTGGGCGGACGGAGCGGGTCCAGGGCCGCAGGCCTTGGTGGGGGTCCAGGGAGCGAAGCGCCCGGTGGGGGGTTGGGGGGGCGGAGCCCCCCCACTGCACAAAAAGATATATTTTTTAAATGATTTATCGATCTCAATTCATATTTTCATTTATATGGTCAGTACGGTCTTTATTTATTAGAATACTTTTATAAATTAATCAATAGTACATACAACTTCCCAAAATTGTATACAGCAAAACAATACAAAAATAATAAATAACATACGCGTTACAACGAAATCGATTAATTAAATTTGAAGATTGATATATTACCCGTTAGCCACCTGGCGGTAGCGAGACGAATTTTCTTTGCATATTGGCAGCGGTGGGATACACCGTGGCATTCACGGTGGTCTAGCCACGTACAGTTTGTCTCGCTACCGCCAGGTGGCTAACGGGCTCGACCCCGCCCGTTAAATCATATATCAAGTAAACAGAGTAGTGCTCCTAACGACATATTATAGAGTTCACATACACATGTATATAGAAATGTATCATACAAAGGCCATAGAATATATTTCCGCCTCAAATATGACAGTTTTCAAGGTTCTTTATTTTACGCATACTGTGTGTAAAAACTCATTTTACGCCCCGAAAACAGTGCGTAAAAACGAATTTTACGCATACTACATCAAAAAGTATATTCAGCATGCTTGTAAAATGTTTCCCAACTGGACATGTAATTTACTGCCAATGTAGTCAGTATATATCCATATGGCTATATTCGTATAGCTATATTTATAATATAGCCAATTTAATATTAATTTTTCTTTTAATGCAGTGTTAAAATCGTATTATTCGTAGTATTCTTTATTAATAAATCAACTTGTAATCCACTTGTTCTTTAGAACAAACAAATGTTCTGTATAATTTCAAACGCATGAGGCATATTTTCTTCACTTAAGGTTTTATTGACACGCGATATTATTCAACATATCTTTTATGCCAGCGTTTACATAGTTAGTGAAATAATAAATATATTGAAATGACATTCTGGATATATCTAAATTATGTAATAAATATATTGAAATGACATTCTGGATATATCTAAATTATGTAATAAATATATTTTCCGTATATTGGATAATATACGAAAAGATACATGTACAAATATATGTCGAATGCAATTAGAATGTAATTTAAATGTATATCAAGAGACGCGGTAGCGTCTCTAGATAAGTACATTTACTCCAGATGCTGACGACGACCGACCTTACCGACCGAGACATCGAGACGCGACAAGACTCTTATACTGGAAGCAACTTGTTTTCGGTGACTATCAAAAACGTTCCGTCTATTCTTTAAATACGTAGAAAACAGATACGTTTATTAGGGAACGTAAATTGTTTTTTTTACGGTCTATTGATTGCGACCAAAATGAAATCTATAGGAAGCCGCGCATGAAAGATATCCTTGTTTCTTTTTTTTAACCGCGACAGAATAAATGTTCAGTGGTCGTCGTCATCGCACACAATATGGCGGCGTCCACTGGCGGACTAGCGGACGCCGCCATTTTGCACGCAGCCGTCGCTATAACAGACGACGACGTGCATCTAACTTCACGGCAGTCACGCCCCCCCTTTCTTTCTTTCTGTCTTACTGTATGTAGCTCTCTTCTCGCACATCGATTATCGCGAACGATCTTCGCAAAATTTGATACACGGGGGTTTTCGAGGTCGCTGATTACGAATCTGTCTTCAAAATGTATAAATTCAAAGTCACGGATCCAATATGGCGGATGAAAATTCAAAATTGATTTAAGTCGAATGAAAATTTTACTGTAGTTGACCCATTTTTTTTGTATGTCTAGGTCAACATACTGTCAATTATAAGATAATTGAACACTATTCGTCTTAGCCCCCATGGAAAAAAAGTATACTTGAAATATATTCGAAAATATATTTTTTATATAATATATATATTTTTTACGAAAAATTAGATATGTTATATATATTTTTTTATGTAAGTAAAAATATATTCAATATACAGTAGCTGATATAGTCAATATACATATGTAATTTATGCTAAATGTATGTATTATGCATCACTTTTGTATATAGTATATATTTTCAACACATACAAAAATATATGTTGAAGTATATTCAAAAATAGAATGAAATTATATTGAAACTGCATACCGCGTACGCTTCTATATATACTTTTCCATCTACGACAAATATATGTTGAGGTATATTCAAATCTACATTCAAATTACGTTGAAATTACATTCCTCGTATATATGTGTATATATTTTTCAATATACCAAAAATATATGTTAAAGTATATTCCAATATACATTTAAATTACATTCTAATTGCATTCGACATATATTTGTACATGTATCTTTTCGTATATTTTCCAATATACGGAAAATATATTTATTACATAATTTAGATATATCCAGAATGTCATTTCAATATATTTATTATTTCACTAACTATGTAAACGTGCGCATAAAAGATATATTGAATAATATGGCGTGTCAATAAAACCTTAAGTGAAGAAAATATGCCTCATGCGTTTGAAATTGGACAGAACATTTGTTTGTTCTAAAGAACAAGTTTATTTATTTATTACTAAAGAATACTACGAATAATATGATTTTAACACTGGATTAAAAGAAAAATGAATATCAAATTGGCTATATTATAAATATAGCCAGACGGATATAGCCATATTGATATATACTGACTACATTGGAAGTAAATTAAAAGTCCAGTTGGGAAACATTTCACATGCATGCTGAATATACTTTATATATAACTTTAGTATGTACATGAAATATATCCAAAACATATTGAATGTACAGTTGGTATACATTTAATATGTATCTCAAATATATATTTAATATAATTTTAGGATATATATGAAATATATTGAAAATATATTCAATGTATAGTTTACGTATATTTCCTATGCATATGCAACATACTTCAGATGTATCTTGATTGTGTACATGAAGTTCATACGAAGTATATACAATATATACTTCAGATATACATCTTTTATATTCAAGAATTATATTTTTTTACGAAAAAGTAGATATTCCATATATATTCGAAATATATATCACGTTTATTTTTTATATATTTCACATATATGATAAATTGAAACAAATTGAGATTTTGAGTGATTTTGAAAGCGTGAGGAAAGTGGATGGAAAGTACTCTACCTTTACGCATTAGACTTCAAAATCTCGGTTATTATAGGAATTCTTATTATCTGAGGGAGGAATATCGTGTACTGGACCAGAAAACAGATAAGTTTGTAGGAGGAAATAAACCTCAGATATCCCTTTAAGCAACAAGGCAGGATATTTAGATCATCATCGGTTTATGTTGTGGGATGATGAGGAATGAATCGAGAATGCGCGAATGAATTTCAAGAGGATACCTCGATGAATTCGATGAACATAAGTATGGTAGGTTTGATGCGGGAAAATCCCGAGATTAATAAAAAAAATGACTCGAAGGTTCGCGTGAGAGGACTGACGTCTTCACGGAGAGCGTCTACGCTCATAAACAAATGATTTTAATTCTCGCGTACTTCTACGCACGCTATTTTAACCGATGTTTGATAGATTATTCCTCAGACGAGTACACAGGTGCATTCCGCGTCATCATAGGAATTGTATTACTACACGCAGAGAAATTTGGCGATGTAACTGGCCCGCGCGCCACCTCTGTGGCACGAATGAGAACGAAGTATCCCGACTTCGAAACCAAGCCGTTACTGTCGTACTTGTGGAGCGATTCTTTTCTGAAACGGGACAGCAGCGTGCCCGTTTGGCCCGTGCCCTTCAGATAGGGAAGGCTGCTCGACGTAAATCAATCACGTTGTGGCGCGTTTTCGCACGGTTGCGGTGCGGTTTCGGTAGGCAACTATCATTACTACATAGAGGCCGGTAGAGTCGCTGAATTTCTCTGCGTGTATGAAATTCCTCGATTTAGGAGGTAGTGGATTGAGGAATCAGGTACTTGAATAGATTTGTTATTATTCAGGGATGTTTCTCAAAAGTAGGAGGTTTGCTACAAGGGAAGAGTGAAGGATTCTCAATGCATCAAGTAAACAGAAGCGTCTGTGCTTAAGGGGGACAACACGTCTTGATTCACTATCGGCCTAGCTCTATCTTCTGCCAAACTTTACTCTAATTGCTTTTATAACTATCGCGCAAATAAATTATTAATGGTCGTGAGTTGGGCTATCTCCAGGAGTTCTCTAAAAGAAACGACGAAAAATAAGACAATTGTCGACTATTATATCAGCAAGAGTTAATTACTAATATGGAACAATTTAATTAATAAATCCCTTTAAATCTATAAAAGCGTGACTCGATACGTCAGCATATCGCCGACGTGCAAAAGAAAGTTTAAATGCTCGAAGCGCTTAATTACGAAGGCTTCCGTAATTTCGAGACAGATTTATTATAGTTCGAATGCTCAGATTTAAATTTGTTGGTATGTGTGTGTGAGAAAGTGCGTGAGCTAGGCGTCTGCCAGGCTCTAGTAGATCATATGCGAGACACGGGCAAGTGTTGGTGCGATACCAAGGCCTGCGCGTATATTCGGGTATGGAGCTTTGTTTACCTCAGTTTTTCTACAGGTACCGTCGATAGACAGTACCGGGCGAATAAATTCGGTAGCTCTCTTAGTAGTGGTCGTGTGGGTGAGATCCCTGACCACTGCCAAGAAAGTTTACGAAGATGAGGCAAAGGAGAGATGGATATACCAGTGTCGTTGCAATAACGAGGCCGGTATTTCAAATAGTGGAGTTAGATTGGGGTTGTAGGTGTCGTTGCAATAACGAGGCCTACAGGAAGCGTGGATTAATGCGGTTTTTTGGGTTTTTAACTGGAATAGGTGTTAATGCAATATCGAGGCCTATGTAAACTATTGGTACGGTGGAAGTAGGTGTCGATGCAATATCGAGGCCTACAGGATGTTTTTAAAGGCGGAAAAAGAAGGACGATATTCTAACGAATATTGTGACAGAACATTGAGGATAGAAAAGATGAGAAGAAACTGTGCGTGTTAGCGCAATGCTAAGGCACACAGGAGCTGGGCGTGCTCACGGGAAAAACCGAAAGTGTGAGTGCAATACTCAGGCAATCGGGCGAGCTGGGCTGTGCTCAAGGAAACTCTTAACAAGTGTCAATGCAATATTGAGGCCTGTAAGAGTCGAAATATAATAATAAGTCTTAATACTAGAGGGTCCTTTACGCAGGATAGTTGGGTGTCTAATGAGAGAAGATCGTAGCGAGTGGCTGGCTTTTATACTATTCGCCCCACTACCAGAGAGGCTGGCAACTGCCATCCGTTTGATCGTTGATCGGTTTGAATCCGCGAGTTTCTACGACGCGGTGTATGTGCTCGAGTCGTTGTGGTCTAATACTCAACGGTTGAACGGAACGTTATTTTCAAGTTTCTGGCTGGTGGTAAGGTGTTCCGTTACAAAATATAAACAATATATCTCAAGTATATTTTGAATGTATTTTTCAATACATCGAAAAATATAATTTCCATTGTACTTTATTTCCATGGCGGAGGCTGCAAAACTTTTTGGGTCAATATGCGGTTAACATTCAATAGATTGATCAATATTTAATTTAAATTAACTGAACAGAGTCCGTCCGATGTAGTCGACAATCGGTCAAGCTGCTAAAAGTTGTCTGTATACTGACCCAAAGCTATAATGTGTTAAATCACAGTCAACTAACAAAAAGGTGACCTTAAATTGACTGAACGAAGTCTGTCCAATTTAGTCGGTGATCGGTTGAGTTGTAAAAAAATCGACTAAACATAATTTTTGATGTATAATTGACTTAAATACTAAATTATTAAAGACGTAATACTAAAAACAAACAGTACTCGTTGAAAACGTATTCAGTATTAAGCAAAAACCGTTTTCTAAAAGGATAACGATAAATTTTAAACAAGAGCTAAAAGTATAATCTATACTTTTTTTAAAAGTGTAGATATAGGTCAAAGTTTGATGCTATGTAGAGTACTGGTCGATCTTTAGTTGGTAAAAATGTTATATCACTTGACGAATTCAGTTTTTGTGAGGTTTTGAAAAATGTCCATCAACGCTCATACTCAAACTATTTATTATCTGTCGGGCTGAACCTTCGTATGCAAATTTAACAAACTAATGCGACCTTTGGTATTGAATTTGACTAAAATCGATAAAGCGGTTCGAACTTTATGAAGTGTTGAAATTTTCGAAAAACTTACGCCGTTACATCAATTTTTGCAAAATTTGATCTAGCGAGCACAAATGGGCCACGTCAACAAAATATACTGAGAGAAAAATATGGTCAGAGTCACCATATTTTTACTATAAACTAGGTTTCCCTACGATGACTGTAAAAGCATAGTGCTTTTATGGTTATCGTAACAAATAAAAATATAGTTATCATGTGCCATATTTTCGTAGTTACGTCAACTATTTCTGTATGTTAATTGCAACTATTCGTTCTTTTACTATTTATAAAGTATTTTTAACCGTTGGAGAACAATGAAAGCATATATAGTATATTGCGGCCCGAGGGAGGGAAAACACATTTCTCGCGAGTGTGAGTTTGTAGCACGAGCTGAGAAAATATTTTTCTTTCGACTTCGCTAAAATAACCCCTTTTCGTGCCGCAACGCGGGCGGGAAATCGCTCATTTGTTACGAATGACGTACGCATGCGCAGTCCCGAGGGAGGTAATCATCGTACTACGCATGCGTGTCGTCATTTGTTAAAAAAGAGCTTATTCTCCGTCCTTGTTGCACACAGGAAATGTGGTTATTTTTTAGCGAAATCGGGAGAAAAGTATAGTACGTTACAGGCGAGGGGTGCGACTTTTCACCTCGTGTGAATTTCTGCCCTCGCTTCGCTCGGGGGTCCACATTGTTTTGCCGAAAATTCATTTCACCGTCTCGTCGTGTTACCGAAAACCATTATATCGATTTGGCGAACAATCATATTGTCGAACGTCACATTGCCGAACTATTATATAGCCGAATCACTATTTCATCGAAAAATCATATTGCCGGATGTCACATGGGTAAACCCTCTTTTTGCCGAACCATCAACATGCTAAAACTCTATAATACCGAATGCCATTTTGCCGAATCGTTAAATCGCCGAAACATCATGAAGCCGAAAACCATTTTGCCAAAATATTATTTCTGCATATCACATTCTCTATTTTAGTAATAACTCATATAAGGTATATCTTCCAACATACTGAGAGCCCTTTCTTCCATCGAATTCAGAAGGTAGGTGAATAAAACATCGATGTAAAAAAGGTTGCAGAGTAGAAACTTGCACATTGCTTCCTCATTATATTTCGCTTTTTACAAAGCAACCTCTAAGAGGAAGTATGGCAATTAATTTTGGCTTCCTCATAGAGGAAGCTTTGTAAAAAGCAAAATATAATGAGCAAGCAATGTGCAAGGTTCTACTTTGCATCCTTGTTTTAAATAAATCAGGAAGCGCACACTCCCGCTTTGTGAAATTATAATAAGGACGAACGGTCCGTAAACTCGCTCGAATACTCTATCTTCTCTTTTTTTCAGTAGAACACGATAGAATCGTTTGTTTTCAGAAATTTCATTGTGAAGCAAGGATATGGCTAGTTTATACGACATAAATCGGTACTTTTCGCAATATATACTGTACAAAATCGCTATAAAAATATGACGTATTTTTTTCTCTCAATTCTGAATCTGGTACTCATTTCACTCCCAGTTTGATATTTGATACCAAAATTCGCATGGAAGAAAAAAAAATCATAAATTAAAAAAAATCAAAACATCATAAAATTTTAACGGTTCAACCGATCTTAACCAAATTCAATAGCGATCACCGGCGTATGAAAGCTCACATCCATACCAATTTTAAGATCAATATCTCGAAAATTGAAAGAGTTATCGCGTTAGTGCTACCACTTTCGTGGATGTCCGAATCACCCGGACTATCCGGAATAAACGAACCCAACACTTAAAGCCCGGACGTCCGGATAGTCCGGGTAGACCGGATCCGAAACGGACCGGACTGTGACGGACCGGACCGGACCGGACTGTGACGGACCGGACCGGACCGGACCAAAACGGACCGGACCGGACCGTACCGAGCCAAATAATAGAAAATAAAAAATAAAATAATGCATCTTCCTACTAACATAAATTGACAAATTAGGAGAATGGCCCAACACAGATTACTTGACAGTTTATATATTTAATTTTCTTTTAACTTTACAAACATGTTTAATAACTGCAATCTGTTAAAAATAAATTGAAAAACAGAATTTTTGTGAAAGGTTAGTTCTCAAGAAATAATTAAAAAATTCATATCCTTATAAAATTCGAACTCTTCTACCATCTCTGAATAATATATCTATGTTGAAACATATATAATTCATTACCATATGTATAATCATAGAACACAACTTCTATCTATTGTTTCTTATGTTTACTATGACAACGTGTTATTATCAAAAGAGAAGACAAACTGTTAGATTGGCAGTTCTCCATAAAACTTTATACGAGACTCAGTTAATAAATAAAGTTCACTATTAACAACTGGGATTTCTCAATACTTATCCTGCCCTAACAGGTTATGGGCCCAGAACAATCGTAAATAAAATAATGGAATACAAGATTGAGAAACTCACATCGGAGAATTACGATACGTGGAAGCTACAAGCTCGGTCGGTTCTTGTAAAGAACGGATTATGGAAGTACGTAAATGGTACACTACCGAGACCAGCAATCGTGGCAGGGAATGCCGAAGCAGCTAACGCTGTGACTGACTGGCAAGAAGAGGATTTCAAAGCCGTTGCGGATTTATTGTTGATGATTGGTACATCGGAACTGAAGCAAGTACAAGAGTGTGCTTCCTCAAGGGAAATTTGGCAAAAACTTGAAGGTATTTATCAGTCGAAAGGACCTGCTAGAAAGGCGACGCTATTTCGAAGACTCATTCTTCACCGAATGAAGGAAGGCGACGACGTGCGATCGCATATGGCCGGTTTCTTCGATGCTGTAGATAAATTGCAACAAATGGGAATAGAGATTAATAAAGAATTATTAGCAATCTTGTTGCTATACAGCTTGCCAGCGAACTTCAATGTTTTTCGCACAGCGATAGAGACTAGGGACGAATTACCGGATCCTGAAGTACTAAAAACAAAGATAATGGAAGAAAGTGATTCAAGAAAGCATGAAGATAGGGATGCTGTTGAAAATGCGATGGTGATAAATAAAAAATCACAAAAACAATGGAAGCCGAAAACGTTTGGAAATAAAAATTTCCAAATTCAGTGTTTTCGTTGCAAGAAAAGGGGACACAAGGCCGCTGATTGTGATGAGGAGCGCAGCGATTCTCAAGAGAAGGCTGGAAAATCCGAGGAAGAAGTATTTCTCGTGTCTATCCAAAAAATGAGAGAAGAAATTGCGTTCAAGCTTAATCAGCCGAAATTTCGTGACAGTTGGTGTTTAGATAGCGGATGCACGTCGCACATGTGTGCTGAGAGGAGTAAATTTATATCCACAAGTCGCGAAAATAAGACGTTAAATCTGGCTAGCAATGCAACGACTCAAATCGAAGCAAAAGGAATTGTCAAAATTGAAGCGTCAAATGGAAAGGAAGCGAAGACGTATAACCTCGAAGATACGCTGTTTGTACCTGATTTACGGACAAATTTAATGTCAGTTGCAAAAATCACTGAAAAGAAGCATCGAGTAATATTTGACAAACACGTCGCTACTGTTGAGGATAAAAATGGAATTGTAAAAATGATTGCCGACAAAATCGATGGACTGTATTACGTGAGGAAGGCACCTGAAAATTCGTGCAAAGCATCGGTAAACTCGAAGAATTCTCAGATGATAGATTGGCATCGACGTTTCGGTCATCTGCACGAAAGAGCTCTAAAAGAAATAATTGAGAAAAAGAACGTAATTGGAGTCAAGATAGATCGCAACGAGAGTCTACCACCATGCGATGTCTGTTTGAAGGGAAAATTCAGTCGAACCCCATTCCCAAAAGCGTCTGTGCGAAGTTCGGAAATCCTGGAGATAATTCACTCCGATTTGTACGGACCTATGAGGACAAAGTCGCTCAGTGGAGCTCGATATGTCGTCACATTTATCGATGATTACTCACGCTGGTGCGAGGTTAGTTTTTTGAAGAAGAAGAGTAACGTCCTAGAAGCATTCAAGAAATTCAAAAACATGGCGGAAAATCAGATTGGCAAAAAGATAAAATATTTACAAACGGATAATGGTACTGAATACTGCAACCAGAGTTTCAATGACTTCTTAAGTCACTGTGGAATTAAACGGCGATTAACTGTAAAATATAATCCGGAACAAAACGGAGTAGCGGAAAGAAAAAATAGAACATTAATCGAAACAGCGAGATGCATGCTATTGGAGTCCGGATTATCGGCCACGTTTTGGGCCGAAGCTGTAATGACAGCAAATTACATTCGGAATCGAGCGGCCTCACATGCTTTAAACGGAGAAATAGCCTACAAAAAATGGTGTACATGTTGGACCGAACGCCGAACAAGGGGAAGTTCGAATCCCGATCGCGCAAAGGGATTTTTGTCGGCTATTCCGAGGAAGCCAAAGCGTATCGAGTTTGGATACCTACTGAAAACAAGATTGAAGCTTCTCGAGACGTTAAATTTATGGAAGACTTTCCGGAACACTATGAATACGAGGACTTCACACCGAAAGAAAATACTGTAAATTCCAATGAGGAAGAGGAAGAAACAGCGTCAACTCATGAATGCATCGATATAATGATCGATGACACAAATGGAAATCAATTAGAGGAACCCGAAGAAAATCGAGATTTGGAGTTACAAGTAGCACCGAGAGAAGAAACAGTTCAAACTCGGGGTCCGGGAAGACCGAAAATAATTCGAACGGGAGGAAGGGGAAGGCCGAGAAAAGTGTATCGTCCAGCACGTGCTATTGAAACAAGAAATCCCGAAGAATATCAAGACGAAGACTCCGAATATGAAGATGCCGAGGACGCAGAAGAAACTTCAAATTTAGTGGAGGTACCATTGAAGGAAGCAATGGGTGGAACAGATAGTTCTGCGTGGAAGCGAGCCGTAAAAATTGAATACAGAGCACAAATAAAAAATGGCACGTGGGACCTTGTCGACAGACCGCGAGATAGAACCGTTATCAGTAAATAAGGGCCGAATATCAATTGAATATATGCCTACGGAAGAAATGATGGCTGATGTCTTAACTAAAGGACTTGGCTCAACGAAGCAGATGAAATGCCTCAACAAATTTGGACTAAAGTTTGTCGATGGAAAGGAGAATAAGTGTTCTTAGATTAAGGGGAAGTGTTGAAACATATGTAATTCATTACCATATGTATAATCATAGAACACAACTTCTATCTATTGTTTCTTATGTTTACTATGACAACGTGTTATTATCAAAAGAGAAGACAAACTGTTAGATTGGCAGTTCTCCATAAAACTTTATACGAGACTCAGTTAATAAATAAAGTTCACTATTAACAACTGGGATTTCTCAATACTTATCCTGCGCTAACAATCTAGCATCACTGAATATAATTTTATTTGCCGAAAATATTTCAAGTTTTAAATTTTTCGTAAAATTCAAAATTCCAGAAAATCTGAACTTTAGTGATTTCAGCCAAAGTAAATACCAAACGACTTTGAATGTATATAATGCTTTACATCCTTCTTTAATATAAATTTCAAAAACTGATGTTTCGCAAAATTTTAGTCAAGAAACAATAACGAACCCCTCTACCAATCTGTACTAAATGATGTGGCTATTTAGGCTTAGTATATTCAGTTTTGGAGAACTAAATGCGATAGTGTAAATTTGCAGAAAAATTCAACATTCTATCAAATCTGATCCACTTTACCGATTCGAGCCAAGTTCAATACCAAGTAACATCACATGCACCTGCTCTCATAGAGAATTATTTAGCAATATAGACTAATTTTTAGAGAATTTACAGCGAGCACGACCTTTTTTTTAAAAAAATTCAAAAAGCCATACAATCTAAATTTTTTCAGATGATTATTAAGAGTATTATAATAGTAGATTGTGATACTAGTGCGGAAAAGCGCAGATGGGTGCGCAAAAGTATCTGTAGATGATATTTCCCCCGCACACTCGTTACAGGCACGGAACATGGGACATACCGTTCATTCGTTAGAAAAAGCAGTATGTGGTACGTGTACGAAAAAGCGGATATTCCACGACAGTTAGGAAGCAGCGCACGAGCCGAATCGAGCGCTACGGTGACACGAGGCGAAGCCGAGTGTTACATGTAGCGCGAGAGAAGGCGAGTGCTGTCTGCTTCCTAACTGTCGTGGAATATCCGCTTTTTCGTACACGTACCACATACTGCTTTTTTTAACGAATGAACGGTATGTCCCGTGCCTGTAACGAGTATGCGGGGGAAATATCATCTACAGATACTTTTGCGCATCCATCTGCGTGCGCAAGAGTATCTTAGATACATTCCTGCACACTTTTGCGTGCGGGAATGTATCTACATCGGTGGTACGCATGCGCAAGAATATTCTCACATGTCTTACTACAATACGCCATTTTGGCCATGCGTTACAGGCACGGAACGCGGGACATTCCGTGCATGAGTTAAAAAAGATTTAAAAATGCGAGGCATTAATGCACTTATATAAATATCTCTAAAATAAAGTATAACACGCCGAAACGTCCGCGCCAAAACGCCGGCGCCTGTAACGGCCGCGCCTAATCGTACTACTCACATCGTGAGTATATCGTTATAAGCCTTTTACTACCTGACTAAAAATTTTTGACCCTCTTCAAAACCGAAATGTAGTAGTCCCGTGGGGTAAACGGAGGTTCCTCCATTTCTTTGACACTCCTCAAAACCTCCGAAAACGTTAGATATTACCCAATTGGAGTTAACGGGGACTACTGTGGATTGAAATTCTTATGTTTGGACCTCCAATTAGGTTGTACAGAGTGAGATGCGGTTCATAGGCTCTTGAATATTTAGCGTTGATTTATTTATTGTAAAGCGCACAAATCTCTTCAAATAGTGCAAAGCAAAACGAAGGGACGCTCGAAAAATAGTAAGAACTAAGGTATATGCGGACCCTGAAAAAGTTCACGAATCGTCGTTTTCAATACGTGCCATAAAATTATGAGTCGACGTTAAATTACGAACACACGCAAAAAACATGGAGCAGTTGCCAGGACAAGAGAAGACCGGTAACTGGCAGATCGGGATCCTCTAATTTTAATGGGAACATGTTGAAAGCAGATACAAAATAAACTGTAGTACGTAAAAAAGTAGAATATGTAAAAATAATAGACACGCTTATCGTTAGGTGTACATGTATATTTATGTACACACATTTATTTTTTCGTCCCCCCCCCCCCCCCCCCCGCCGTTGCGGCTGCATCCGACTTCTCCCACTGTATCGCATTTGCCTCTGGACACTGCCTACAGGAAGCGCCTAGAGGACACAGGAGAACTGCAGAAAACCTGTGTCGACACAGTCGTCATATACATATATCTACAGTGATATTTACAGATATTTACATCCCTATATACATATTTACAGATATGTACATCCCTATATACATATTTACAGATATCTACATCCCTATATACATATTTACAGATATTTACAGATATTTACGTCTCTATATACATATTTACAGATATTTACATTTTTTAATATATATTTACAGCTTTTTACATTTATATATACATATTTACAGATGGCTTCATGTATTTTCTTTTATTTTATTTCACATTAAGTCCGTCCCATCAGTTCTCGGTTTTGATACAAAAACACTAAACGATTGACGTTCTCAGGCAATAAGCTGCTTCTTTTTGGACAGACGACATTACCTGCTGTCGAGAACACACGTTCAGAACTGGCTGAAGTTGCGGGAATACAAAGATATTTTCTCGCGAGCTCAGCTAGAGCAGGGTATCTTGCCTCTCTACTGGCCCACCATTCAAACGCATCAAAATTATGCCCGAGCTGCGGTTCATTCAAGTACGCCTCATATTGTGATACCGCTGTGTTGCGTTTTGCGACCGTTTGGACCAAAAAGTCCATCGCACTTCCGCTGCCTTCCGTGCCGTCTTCATCCATAGCATCGTCGTCCGTGAAATGGCCAAGTACATAAGAGCGGATAGCTTGGCGTGCCTCCGGAGTTTCGACCATCAAGTCCTTGTACCGTGGGTCCAGAAAACTTGCCACTTGTCTTGGATTGACATTTGATAGACCGTCCCATAGCAGCTTAAAGCGGTTGACCAATTCTGAACCCAGCGTATGCTTTATATCGGCAATTGCATCCGAGTCATCGATGGATCGAGCTAAATGATTGTTATGCAGGCTATAAACAATAGGGCGCACGATCGAGATAGGTGTGTAAGTGTCACTACACATTACAGTGGTCGCCATCTGTAGAGGCTTCAAGATCACCGCAACATTTTCCATCGTGGTCCACTGGCGTTCCGATATCTCAAGATCCTCGGCGGTCGTGAGACTGGTTACAGTTCGGTCCGAGAGAACATTAACCACCGCATTGCGATTTTCAATCAACCTCGTCAACGTAAAGTACGTGCTGTCCCACCTCGTCTTACAATACTGAATTAATTTCAATTCCTTTAAACCCAGCTGCTGTTGCTTTTCCTTAAGTGCCGCACTTGCAACGGTGGAATGCCGAAAGTGAGCAACAACAGTGGAAGCAGAGCGACAGGCTTCTTTAACGAGCAGCTTTTTAAGAGCTTCCAATAAACAGAGCTGCAGTGTGTGTGCTGCAAAAATAACACCGTCGTTAATTAGAAGCGTATCTAAATCGCGTACTGCTTTTTTGGCATTTGCTGCATTATCAGTTACAATAGCGGACACTTTGCCGTCTAACTTCCACTTCGTCATTGCTTCCTGCAGTCTTGACGTCATGTTAACGGCTGTGTGGCATTCACTTATTTCTTCAGTAAGTAGGGTGATATTTTTGGCACACCATTTGTCGTCAAAAAAATGTGCTGTTATGGTGATGTACGATGTCTGCGTAGTAGATGTCCAAGCATCAGAAGTCCATGCGACAGCCGTCGCAGCCTGAAGCAGGACCATTATTTTATCTGCAACCACATCGTAGAGAAGCCCCAATCTGTTTTTCACCGTTTGTGTACATGGGACTCGATAACTTGGCTCTAAAATCTCCATGAATTTACGGAAACCTTCACTCGTGACGAAGGAAACGGCAATAGATCGGTAACGATCAGTTTAATCAAGGCTTGACTTATCAGTTCCGATCGATCTCTGTTACAGGGGCGATCGAGTCTTGATCCGTGGGCCGCTGATCGAACACGACCGCGAAACGCAATTTCTGCAGCTGTCGAAGGTACCGATAAGGTACTCGTCTCGGTAACACTGGAACTCTCCATCGTATTTTCCGTGTCCATGATAACAGCCTGGGCGCTTCCATCCTCTAACCTGCCCGAACGCGAAAATATGATTGATCATAAGACATGTACATTTTTTACAAATTACGAGATAGCGGTTTTAAAATTGTTTCACATACAGACTAACATGAAACAAAGTTTAGGTGCAAATTTGACATGAATCAGTCGAGCGGTTCAAATTTTCTGACACTTTGAATTTTTAGAAAGAACTCTTTCCAGCTAAAACAAGCCTGCGAAGTAGAATCTCGCAAATCGCTTCCACAATATTTTTTTGTCCTTTACAAAGCTTTCTTGGTGAGGAAGCCAAAATCGATCAACATATTTTCTCATAGACGTAGCTTGGTAAAATGCAAAAAATAAAGAGAAAGCAATTTGTAAGGTTCTAGTTTTCCGGCTTCTTCACTTTTATTTTGGCAAATCTACTTACCGAGGAAATAAGTTCATCGATTTAGGCTTCCTCATGGATAAAGCTTAGAAAAAAGTAAATAATAATGAAAAAGCAATATGCAGGGCTCTACTTTGCATCCCTGGTTTATATAAATTCCGAAAACTGAAAGATAGAACAATTTTCGTCTATAAGAAATAATCAGGAAAAATTCAAGTTCCCATGATATCCAAAACCGTCTACCGATCGTCACTAAATTTTACATATATAGTATCACTGCATATTATTTTATTTAGGTACAAAATTTGGGTTCAATATCTCATCTTTTGAATAAATTAATGCAATAACGTACATTTTTTGCAATATTTAGAACTCCACAAAATCTGAACCGATATTCCGATTTCAATACTAAGCAACATAAAATGTACGGGCACTTATGTAGAACTATTTGGCAAGATATCCTAAATTTTACGGAAGTGGAGCCCACATCTTTTAAAAAAAATTAAAGACAGAATCCAATTTTGTAGACAGAATTTGTCAAAAATTAATGTAATCAAAGAGAGACTGTTGCTTCACTTATGTGCTAAATTTCAGTTCAATAGCTAGAACGATTCTTTAGTTGTAAACGATTGAATTTTTGCAGCAGTATACATACATACGTACACGCATACGCACGGACACGGAAATTTTCTCAACTACTTTTCTCGACGTTTTGGATCATTCTGAGTATAATGACATAAATCTCGAGAAACAAAACTATTTTATGAAAGATTACAAAGATTTCTCTAAGAGGAAGCAAAAAAGTTCATAATTTTTTTTATAGTTCTCCAAAGTGTCTGGAATATATACAGATTGTTTCAGATTTTTCAATCTTGTATGTCACCCAGAATTAAATATCGATTTTTTATTTTTGTATTTTTTCGGTTCGTTGCATATAAAAGACAAATTATTGTACAAACAAAATGTTTAAACATAAAATGAATGAATGAATTTGTATGTAGTTTCCACTGGAAAAATGTCATAGATACACAGATTAAATTTGCTAAATCTTGGTGAGCAATTAAGTTAGAATAAAAATTGTTTGTTTAGAAGGATCGTTGTACTGAAAACTTCAAAAGAGTTTTTTATTATTACGTGTACAAACTACAAAAACATTAGCACGACGGCAAATTCATATCTTCGACACGTTTAGTAAGGTTTATCACTAATAAAATGAACTCGATCTAAAAATCATAATTAGAAAAGTAGTTCTCTGTATTTCACGGGGCTGAGAATACCTGAAAACATCTGAAACTTTTTTATTTTTATATGGAGCCCCATACCTTTATTTTAATGTTTTAACTCGGATTTTGGGAAAATAATTAATTTCATAGATTCCCTATTTTAATTTTTTTTTTCGTTCACATTTAGATTAATTAAACTTTTTGAATATGTATATTAGATATTGATAAGATGTTAGACTTTGTATGTGCCTTCTAATTAAAAAAAAATCATACCGATAAACACGCGTACTTGATTCTGAGCAAGTATGACAAAAACGAATAAACACATTCAAAAAAGTTTAATTAACGTAAATGAAGACAAAAATGAAAGTTAAAAAAGGAAATCTCAAAAATATTTATATTGCCAAAATAAAACTTAAAACATTCATGATACAGACAATTTTAGCTCCGTGAAAAGCAAAGAGCTAATTTTCTATTCATTATTATTAGATTAAAAATTTTTTTTACAATCAACCCGAATTAACCGATTAACGAATTTGCCATCGTGTCAATTTGTTCATAGTTTGTACTCATAATAACATAAATCTTGTCAAATTTTCATCAAAATACCAATTGACCCTCAGAACAAAAAAAAAATACTTTATTGCTCTCAAAAATGCATGATATTTGTTCTGCAAAGCTCTGACATTTTTTCAATGGGAACTACATACAAAGATCTCCATTTTGTGTTACAAGGTTTTGTGTGTACAGTAGATCGTTTTTTATATAGAGTGAATCGAAAAAACACAAATATCGATATTTAGTTCTTGGTGAAACTCAAGATTAAAAAATGTGAAATGGTATGTACCAGATATTCTACAGCACTATCAAAATAATTATGGACTTTTTTTGTAACATCCTGAAACAGGGTTGGCTCACTTCGTACGGATTGCCGCATATAGGTCATATGATAATCATAAATTCACGGTTATCTATTCATTGTATTTAAATTGTAAAGTAAGCGGATATTAAAAAACTAATTATTTTGGAATCTGCAGTAGGCGTCTAAGTACGAGATTTTGCTCCGCGGCAGCAGTTTTTTGTTATTGATTTTTATTATAAATTATTTAGATTTAGATATTTATAATTAACTTACCTTTGTCTTCTACTTGCTCTTTTCTCCACATCGTTTACACCCTCCAAACCGTGTACGTTGTTCAGGTGTCTACTGAGAGACGAAGTAGATCCTCTAATTTGAAAAACTTCCTTGCATATGTTGCAAGTTGCTTCACTACCATCAGTGGATCTAGTGCAATGCATCAAAACCCAACTAGAAAGTGGACGCATTGTAGCTCACAATTGGACGATCTATAATAACTGATTAGTCGATATCAACAATGCATACGCTTTAAGACGGTTGCATGGGTCGCTGACAATAAGACTTGTAGCGCTCAAGGTGAATGAGCTGCCAACCTCCCCCGAACCCAACTTATTATTTACCGAAAGAAGACGAACTTCTTCGTGCGATATACGTAGACAAACACCGAAAGAAGACGAACGTCTTCGGTCGCCAAACGAGCGCAAAGACCGAATTCAATCCGTATGAAGACGAGTCTCTCCGTTTTAAAAACAAAATGATTTACTGAATTGCAGAGTTGGACAAAATTGTAATGGAAAATTACAAAATACAAATTACTGGAAATAATTATAATTAATTAAAAATCTAATACAATTACTGGAAGTTAAATACAATTACAAAATGTAATTGTATTTAATTTGAAATCCAATACAATTGCAAAATGCAATTGTATTTAATTTGAAATCCAATACAATTACAAAATGTAATTGTATTTAATTTGAAAACCAATACAATTGCTGAAAGTCATTATAATTAAAACAGTAATTTCTGACTCAAGTAATTTTTGCCGCCCAATTCTGCTGAATTGGCGCTATAGAGTAATTTTTTAAATGTATGAACTGAAAATACGCACAAGAAATGATGTTTTAAAAAAATGTACACGCACTGATTTGTAGGGATATGTAGAGGTTTTTTGTTGTAATTATTTGTAATTCTTTGAATGCTTTTTCGATGTACGGATATGGAAGAGGACTTAATCACTTCGGAAATAATGTCATATTTAATACTGTGTGTGTGTGTGTGCGTGCGTGCGTGCGTGCGTGCGTGCGTGCGTGCGTGCGTGCGTGCGTGCGTGCGTGCGTGCGTGCGTGCGTGCGTGCGTGCGTGCGTGCGTGCGTGCGTGCGTGCGTGCGTGCGTGCGTGCGTGCGTGTGTGTCTGTGTCTGTGTCTGTGTCTGTGTCTGTGTCTGTGTCTGTGTCTGTGTCTGTGTCTGTGTCTGTGTCCGTGTCCGTGTCCGTGTCCGTGTCCGTGTCCGTGTCGGTGTCGGTGTCGGTGTCGGTGTCGGTGTCGGTGTCGGTGTCGGTGTCGGTGTCGGTGTCGGTGTCGGTGTCGGTGTCGGTGTCGGTGTCGGTGTCGGTGTCGGTGTCGGTGTCGGTGTCGGTGTCGGTGTCGGTGTCGGTGTCGGTGTCGGTGTCGGTGTCGGTGTCGGTGTCGGTGTCGGTGTCGGTGTCGGTGTCGGTGTCGGTGTCGGTGTCGGTGTCGGTGTCGGTGTCGGTGTCGGTGTCGGTGTCGGTGTCGGTGTCGGTGTCGGTGTCGGTGTCGGTGCGGTGTCGGTGTCGGTGTCGGTGTCGGTGTCGGTGTCGGTGTCGGTGTCGGTGTCGGTGTCGGTGTCGGTGTCGGTGTCGGTGTCGGTGTCGGTGTCGGTGTCGGTGCCGGTGTCGGTGTCGGTGTCGGTGTCTGTGTCTGTGTCTGTGTCTGTGTCTGTGTCTGTGTCTGTGTCTGTGTCTGTGTCTGTGTCTGCGTGCGTGCGTGCGTGCGTGCGTGCGTTTCGGACCGGTTCGGTCCGTTTCGGTCCGGTCCGGTCCGTTTCGGTCCGTTTCGGTCCGGTATGGTTCGTTTCGGTCCGGTCCGCTGCCCTCCGGATCAGTCCGGATGTCCGGATCTGAAGAGTCGGGTTCGTTTGATCCGAGTACCCGGGCCACCCGTATATCCGCGAAACTCGGCTTTAAATGGTAGCCCTATATCGCGTAAACGGACATTTTTCAAAAAATGAAAAAACGCGTAATAATTTAACGATGAAGTGGGTTTTAACAAAAATCTGTATGAACGATGAGGCTTGATCCCTCTATCTATGGACCAAATTTCAGCTTGATATCTCTAGGCAGTCCCGAGTTATAAAGGTTTACATTTTTCGATCATGTAACATACACACACACACACATATTTTTTTCTAAATCGCTTTTCTCGACGTTTTGGCCCATTCTGAGTGTACTGACATGAAATCTCGAAAAAATAATTTTTCATGAAAACAAAGCTTCCTCTATGAGGAAGCAAAAGGTACATACATTAAGGGAAAAACTTACATTTTTGGAAAGTAAAAATTATGGTTTGTGTTTTGTCTATACCCTATTGGGCATTTTCGATTGCCATTGTCATACTTATACAAATGATGTATGTACAGTCTATCATAAAGTGAACCGTTGACAAGTTGTAATTGATTATTATTCGCTATAGTAAATGTGGAACTTTGTCAATCACGTGTACCTTTTTTATACCTTTCTTTTGCCCTCAACCTTAGCGACGAAAGTACCGAAAAATGACGATTCGGCAAAATAAAATTTCGGCAATTTGACGATTCGGCAATATGACGATTCGGGCAAATGACCATCGGCGAAGCGATTTTTCGGATTAATGACTATTCGGGTATAAGACGATTCGGCAATATAGCATTCGGCAATATTATTATTCGCTAAGTCGACCAGTGATTGAATGACGCTTCGGCGTAATGACGTTCGGCAATATCAATTTTCGCCAAAACGTTGACTCCGTTTATTGACTCTTCGGCATAATGACGTTCGGCAAGGTGATTTTCGGCAACCCGTCGAATCGGCGAAATGAATTTTCGGCAAATTAATGTGGATCCACCAAGTTAAAAAAGAAATTAATGTTACCTTTACACGACGATTTGTCTGTCTGATCTTGACTGAACGGGATGTTACTCCTGACTTGACGGTCGCTACTGCTACTCTATTTATTCCGAAGGCGACAACTCACCGACCGTTTTAAAATTGTAACTCGAATTATATTTGACCACACGTCGAGAAGGAAAGATGTGTCAGGTTCAATATTTTTTATTTCTTTTTCTCTTTCAAATATTTATTTTCTAACACGATATTCGAATTAGAAGAGTTGGGATAATTCTGGTTTGAATATTCATTTATGGGAGTTAGAGGTTGGATAAGAGGAAAAGAGTCGTGGATTATTTTACGTCAAGTCAAATGTTCAAGAAAACTCAGAATAAATATCGGGAGTTGACCGCGCACATTTAACTAAGTCCCTAGAACGCAGAATTAAATTCTTAAAGACTCACGAGATTTTTACCTCACGCTCTTCATAATGGACAAGTTTGGAAATTTGTTAGAGTGTCGGGGGTTGACCTCGCACACTCTATGATGGTAGTGGACTTAGAAGAAATGCCGAGGGTTGACCTCGCACATTTGACTAAGTCCAAAGAATGTACCAGAAAACTTTTAATTTTCATTTTACCACTTATTTAATCACATGACTGGTTGTAGATATTGAACGTTGATTTATAAATTAAGACTGACTAAAATACAAAAATTACGCCTTTATATACTATTGCAGTTAACTTCTAGTGTTACGCAGAGTAAGGAGAGGGCAGTTTCTTTGAACTCTAATTGGCCGAAAAAACTCACATTTTTCCGGCCACTTCCCACTTTCAAATAGTTTTCTTCATCTTAAAGCTAGTGTGTTATTTTTTAGGAGTAAGAGAGGGCGAGTTTCTGGCCTCTGGTTGGCCGAAAGTCACCGTCTCCTACGTTATTGGGCTTGCGTGGAGTTCCCCTGGTCTACGGGCTAGCAGAGGGCCTCATACCCCTCTTTCGCAACTAGCTCCAGCTTCCTCTCCTACGCAAGTTTCCCTTTACCGACCACCGATTGCAGGGCCCTTTACCGGGGCATGCAGCGGGGCGTAGAGGGATGCATTTTTGAAGGCGCCACATTCATAGGGATGTAACATTACAGTACACAAAAATATTATGAATCTAGCAACAATAGTATGTACGTTGAACTATTAACCGATCTCATCATTTACTATACTGGATGATAAGAATAAATAAACATAATTTGAAAATAACTATGTACTTTATATGCTTTTATTGTTCTCCAACGGTTTAAAATACTTCATAAATAGTAAAAGAACGAAAACACCAAAAATGTTTTCCCAAAACAAAAATGGTCCGCCAAGTTAAAAAAATTGCTTTCAAAAAAATTGCTGACAAACAAAATGCCTTGCAAAAATATTAAATCAAATCCAATATATTAGCCAACATAAACTCGCTACAAAAAAAACTTGGCGTCCCAGCGACTAGCTCCCGTACATAGTCCATTGAAGTAAGTGCAGGAGAAAACAATTCCTAATGATATTTCGTGTTTCGTATTACCGAACACGCAGCGTGAGCTCAAGTTGCATATCGTACCTTATTCATTACTTTTATCTAATTTATCAGTTTGTATCCCTACTTTCTTTTGACCTCATTTAATCTAATAATATCTTAATATATAAAAATCATTGAAAGATTATTATTCTTCGAACTGTCGGTGCGGTGGGGGTCAAAATAGCGAATAAGTAGCGAATTTCTGAATTTCAGAATAATGCCCTGGCAAACAGTGTCACCGACTTGTTAACCGGTGTTTTAACCAGTCTCGATTAACCCCCGTTTTCATCCAGTTTAACTGACCTTTTAACCGAAATTGTTATTTTTTAAGCGATTTTTATTGGTGAATTAACCGATTGTAACCGACATTCTTACCGAATTAATAAAACTCAATTTTGCTTGGTGAATTTAACCGATTTTAACTGACAATTAAACCGAACGAAACGTTTTTAATCGGTTAAATTGTCGGTTAAAGCTGCTGAAACAGTGGGCTAATCGAGACTTATCTTTCCTCGGTTAAAATGTCGGTTAACTTCAGTTATTTCCGGTTAACACTACGGTGACACAGTTTGCCAGGGTGAACATCTGAATCTAGAATGGCTTTCATTTTGAAATTCGCTATTTTAATCATTCGCTATTTTGATTGCTTTGAATAGAATGAGGGTCAAAACAGCGAATGACCCCCCCCCCCTGCCCAGGCGGTACCCTTAAAAACACGAATAGCGAATTTCAGGATAATAATCATGGCCGCCTTCGGAATAAATAGAGTAGAAGTAGCGACCGTCGCGTCAGGAGTAACAGCCCGTCCAGTCAAGATCAGAAAGACAAATCGTAGTGTGAAGGCAACATTAATTTCTTTTTTAACTTGGCGTCGAGTCGCTACCGCGACTCTTGACTGAATCTAGAATGGTCATCATTATGAAATTCGCTATTTTGATTGCTGTGAATAGAATGAGGGTCAAAATAGCGAATGATCAACCCCCCCCCCCACCCCCCGCACGCCTCACCACTCGGCCCCGCCCACGTGGTACCCTTAAAATCATGAATAGCGAATTTTAGAATAATGAACATCGAAATCTAGAATGGCCATCATTATGAAATTCGCTATTTTAGCCATTCGCTATTTTGATTGTTTTGAATAGAACGAGAGTCAAAATAGCAAATGACCCCCCCCCCCCCCCCCCCCCCCACCCGCCCTGGCCAAGGGGCGAAGCCATTTTTAGAGGGTCATTTTTAAAGGTCCGTTGTCCTCCCGTCCTTACTTCAATGGACTATGTACGGGAGCTAGTCGCTGGGACGCCAAGTTTTTTTTGTAGCGAGTTTATGTTGGCTAATGGACTATGTACGGGAGCTAGTCCCTGGCACGCCAAGTTTTTTTTTGTAGCGAGTTTAACCCCTTCGTTGGCATTGACGCAATAGTGCGCGGAATCAGAAGACGCCCTGTGTGGCATTGACCAATAGAGCGCACCCGGTTTTTTTCCGGTTTAACTTGCTTCGGTTTGGCAGCCGAAGTTGACTCGGGGGTTTTTGGGGTCGCTGAATCCGAATCTGAAGTCAAAGTTTGAAAATTCAAAATGGCGGCGCCAATATGGCGGACCGAAATAGACGATTTTAATCGATTAGGATGAAAATTGGTGCCCTGATGTTTTTGAGGTCGCTGATTACGAATATTTACTCAAAACTTAGAAATTCAAAATGGTGGTACAATATGGCGGACCGAAATAGACGATTTCAATCGATTAAGATGAAAATTGGTGCCCTGATGTTTTTGAGGTCGCTGATTACGAATATTTACTCAAAATTTAAAAGTTCAAAATGGCGGTGCCAATATGGCGGACCGAAATAGACGTTTTCAATCGATTAGGACAGAAATTGGTTCCCTGATGTTTTTGAGATCGCTGATTACGAATATTTACTCAAAATTTAGAAATTCAGAATGGCGGCGCCAATATGGCGGACCAAAATGAAAAATCTCATTCAGTTTTAATGAAAATTGGTATTCGAGAGTTTATGAGGTAGCTCATCCTGAATATGGAATTGAAAATTGCAAACGCAGAATAGCGGGGCCAATATGGCGGACCAAATCAGACATTTTTTTTAAATTTCGATGATACCCAGTATTCGAGACTTTTTGGGGTCGGAGATCACAAATACGAACTGAATAATTGCAAATTTAAAATGGCAGTGATAATATGGGGGACCGAAATAAGAAATTCCATTCGATTATGATGAAAACTGGTATTCGAGCGTTTTTGAGGTCACTGATTACAAGTATGGACGCAAAATGAGAAAATTTAAAATGGTGGACCGAAATAAAAAATTTTCATCGATTTCGGTGAAATTTGCTAAACCGAACTTTTTCAACTGTGCCAAGATCTACCCTGATTCAATAATTTTTTGAATTTTGGTCCGCCATATTGGATCCGCCATTTTGAATTCATCAATTTTGAGTTCAAATTCGTAATCAGCGACCTCAAAAACCCGCGAGTGCCAACATTTACCCTGATTTAATAATTTTTTGAATTTTGGTCCGCCATATTGGATCCGCCATTTTGAATTCATCAATTTTGAGTTCAAATTTGTAATCAGCGACCTCAAAAACCCATGAGTGCAGGTTGGCATCAAAATCAAGGATAAAAAAAATTCCTGCCATTTTGGGCACATTTTGTTGAAATCTCTGTGCCAACGAAGGGGTTAACTTGGCTAATATATTGGATTTGGTTTAATATTTTTGCAAGGCATTTTGTTTGTCAGCAATTTTTTTTAAAGCAATTTTTTTAACTTGGCGTACCATTTTTGTTTTGGGAAAACATTATTGGTGTTATTTGCTCTCTTTTTGAAAGTCAAAACGTAATTTAAAAAAATAATGAGAACTCATGTTTTAGTTATATCTGTGTATTGATTAAAAAGTTCATGTACAATGAACAGTAAATGAAGGTAAAAAAGTAGACACTACTAAATGTATCCGGCATGTGTACAAAGAACAGAGGCAGCAATAAGAATTCTACAAGAATTCTCGTCTAACTTTGCAAACTCAAAACATTCAATGAAACCAAAATTTCTATAGACTATAAAAAAACAACAATAGAGATGATGCACGGGTTCCAATGAAGATAATTGTTTTATGTTTTGGGAAGCGTCTTCAGCTATTATTCAGTTCGACATTCGACAAAGAAATGTAATTCTGTTCGATACTCGAACAAGAATAATGATTCATCACCAGACAGGGAAAATAAAGGAAATTGATGTTCACAGGATGGTAGGGATACTGGATGGTAGATTGATAGATGCACTCTGTTACGTCCTGGCTATTTTTCCTAATATAATTCATTTATGTTTTGTTTCATTATTATAACTAACTATTTTATATGCATTCCTAATGCTATTTCTGAACTCCATGTACCCACTATATTCTTATTTCATCTCCTCGTAAGAAAATCCCCCGGACGCAGACTATTCCGTCGCGCCGGACGTACGCCTCATATTCTCGCCGACTCGTATCCGCTCGCGGATACTCGCGAGAGCCCTGTTAATCTCCACCCAGCTTCCACTTTTCTGGAGACTCTGGCCGCGCGTGCAACGCAACGTCAGCAGTCTCACGGTCCCCAAATCCCCACTCAACCAGGTTTTTGCGCTTTCTTCTTTACCTTACTTATTCCTAAAAGTCAGTCTTCTATCAATCATCAAACAACTAACATGAATTAAATATATTCTAAGCGCTTATGCGTAGTGTTTAAGTCTAATAGTTAAGTTTAATTACAATCGCATAATTGTCGTAAACGGAGACAATTAAGAAGTTTAAAACATTCGTGCTATAATAAATAATATCATCTTTCACGGTTTTCAATCAATTCGGTCATCAAAATAAATATTTTATGCGTGATAATTTGAAATATTGATTTTTATCATTAATTGAACCAAGTATCCCCGAATCGTCGCTCGTCCGAGACGTAACACACTCCCTTCGATATTTAAGGCATAGTGTAGTGTAAAGCAGTTGGTGACAACTCTTCTCGAAATCTCGTTGGAGGTGAGGCGTTCCATTATATATATATACAGACAGAGAAATCGTCGTCTGACGGCAACATTAATTTCTTTTTTAACTTGGCGTCGAGTCGCTACCGCGACTCTTGATGATATCAGACTTAGGATGATACCATCATCCAACATCGACGGATGCAATGCTTTCATTGCAAGTGGAAGAAATGCGTAGTTGGCACAAGCGAGCTCCAGTTGTAGTACAACCGAAAGGGAATCCTGGGTCAGAGAGAAAAGTGGTTCCGACAGTAAAGAAAGTGCCACTCCATCTGGTACCATTATCAAACCACCGTCTAAATCGTTGACAATCACGTCCATCCTTCTAGAAAAAACATAAACATCTGACTCATCGAAATTTCTTATACTTCATTCCTCCAAAATCTAGTCATTCAGCTAATTTTTTGCACGTATTCAGTAGAACTATTCAGTAGTTCTTCAATTGTAAACTATTGTATAGTTCTAGACGCAATAGTTCCTTCTAATAGTGTACTTTTATCTCAATAGTGTAGTTCAATAGTTTCTCCCAATAGTCTGCCAATTTAACAATGGTTTATAGTTTAAGGGGAGGGAGTCAGGTAAAAAAAAATTGATTTTGGAAATTCAATATCATCCAAATCCTATTGCATATAAAAATGCCCAATGCACTATATTGTTGGTGCTCGATGAAAGGATTTTTTACTGTCGTCTGTCGTCACTAAATTATACATATATAATGGCTGAATATTGTTTCATTTATATACAAAATTTGAGCTCGCTATCTGAAGTTTTGCAAAAGTTACAATAGAGCAATAATGTCAATTTGTTGAAAAATTCAAAACATCATAAAATTTTAATGGTTCAACCGATCTTAACCAAATTCAATAGCGATCACCGGCGTATGAAAGCTCACATTCATACTAATTTTAAGATCAAAATCTCGAAAATTGAAAGAGGTATCACGTAAACAGACATTTTTCAAAAAATTAAAAAACGCGTAATAATTAAACGATGAAGTGGTCATTAACAAAATCTGTATGAACGATGAGGCTTGATTCCTCTATCTATTGTCCAAATTTCAGCTTGATATCTCAATGCATTCCCGAGTTATAAAGGTTTACATTTTTCGATCGTGTTACATACACACACACACACACAATACATACAGACATTTTTTTCTAAATCACTTTTCTCGACGTTTTGGCCCATTCTGAGTGTACTGACATGAAAATCTCGAAAAAAAATTTCATGAAAAAGCTTCTTCTATGAGGAAGCAAAAAGTAATGGGTGATGGACCTCTGCTCCATTACTCACTAATAAAGTAATGGGTGATGGACCTCTGCTCCGTTGCTCATTAATAAAGTAATGAGTAGTGGATTCGAGTTCCATTATCAATTTTTTTCATAAAAAATTATCCATTATTTTCACATTAAAAATTTCACAACTCTGCTTTCAACTAACTTCTAGCTTTTGACTGACTACTAACTTTTCACCAACTGATGACTACCTACTAACTAACTTTTAACTCTTAAAAGTCAGAAGTTAGTCAAAAGTTAAAAGTAACTGAAAAGTTAGTCAAAAGTTGGAAGTTAGTATAAAGCTAAAAGTTAGTTGAAAGTTAGTCAAATGTTAGAAATTAATAAAAAGTTAGAAGTTAGTCAACAGTTTGTCAAAAGTAAGAAGTTAGTAGTTAGACAAAAGTTAATCAAAGGTCAAAAGTTAGAAGTTAGTTGAAAGTTAGTCAAATGTTAGAAATTAGTCAAAAGTTAGAAGTTAGTCAAAAGTTAGAAATTAGTCAAAAGTTAGAAGTTCATCAAAAGTTAGAAGTTAGTCAAAAGTTAGAAGTTAGTCAAGTTAGTCAAAAGATAGTCAAATGTTCGAAATTAGTCAAAGGTTCGAAATTAATCAAAGGTTAGAAGTTAGTCCAAAGTTAGTCAAAAGTTAGTCAAATGTTCGAAATTAGTCAAAGGTTAGAAGTTAGTCAAAAGCTAGAAGTTAGTTAAAGGTTAGTCAAAAGTTAGAAGTTAGTTAAAAGTTAGTCAAAAGTTAGAAATGCAACATGTCGCAAAGATTTTCAGGTATCCGGATAGTTCGTCTCTGAGAAATCGCCCGTCTATCGCGACCTGTTTTAACC
>OZ019969.1:20324764-20389764 GCA_963970395.1 Ephialtes manifestator
AAGTATGATTAATTAGATTTCTCATGGATTTGCCTATTTGTAAAGAATTCAAATATTATCCTCGTCTCCTGATCGGACGACAACTATTCACCCTACTCGCGAGGTACGGCAAAAAGTTGGTGTCCGATCGTGAGGTGGGGATAAAAAAAGTTAATACTTTATAAATGGCTAATCCATGAGAAATCGAAATTCCGATACTTTGGAATTAATAGAAACGAACAAACTGTTTCCCCTATCTTCAACTTTTACTATAATTCTTAAACTTCACCGTAAATCTTGACGGAGATTATTGCGCATGCGCATCGATCAACGAAACACCTCGTCATTCGGAACGCACCCCTGGGGTCGAGAACGCACTGCGATTGTTGTCAACACTCATTTATCACACACTCATTTATAAAAAAATTAATTAATTTAAGCACTGATTTAAAGTATTAAGCACTGATTTCAAATATTAAGCACTGATTTAAAATATTAAGCACTGATTTAAATTTAAATTATTAAGCACTGATTTAAAGTACAAAAATACGCGAATTATAAATGTACACTTCGCGTCGAGTCGCTACCGCGACTCTTGATGCTGTCGGCCGTGCAACACGCGCTGACTGACTGAACAGCTGGCGACTACGTGACGTCACACACAGGTTGCTTGCGAGTCGTCACTCGCGCCTGCGCGCGGCGCTTCTATATAATGTATGTACGTGAATACGTGAATCGAGATTGTGTGAGTGCGTTAAACACGAAAAACTTTGAAAAGACCAGATATCAGCGATAAATGAACCGATTTTCTTGTGACGGGTCTCATTCGAAAGAAAAAAAAAATAGAAAATATTGATCATGATACACTTTTCGTTCGCGACATGTGGTCAGAGATAATACGTCGGCAAATATAGGTTGGGAGATTTAAAGTTGTGTGAGTGCGGCCGTACGGCAGGAACATAAAGTCGCTCGGCGAGAATTACTAAGATGCCAGATATCAGCATTAAAGAAACAGATTTCCTTGCCGCAGGTCTCATTTGAAAGAGAAAAAAAAAAAAATATTGAACCTGACACATCTTTCGTTCTCGACGTGTGGTCAAATATAATTCAAGTTATAATTTGAAAACGGCCGGTGAGTGGCCGCCTTCGGAATAAATAGAGTAGCAGTAGCGACCGTCGCGTCAGGAGTAACAGCCCGTCCAGTCAAGATCAGACCGACAAATCGTAGTGTGAAGGCAACATTCATTTCTTTTTTAACTTGGCGTCGAGTCGCTACCACGACTCTTGAAGTAGCGACCGTCGCGTCAGGAGTAACAGCCCGTCCAGTCAAGATCAGACAGACAAATCGTAGTGTGAAGGCAACATTAATTTCTTTTTTAACTTGGCGTCGAGTCGCTACCGCGACTCTTGATAGTTGCAATTAACATTCAGAAATAGTTGACATAACTACGAAAATACGGCACAAGATAACTATATTTTTATTGATTACGCACGGAGAGAAATTTCTGTGTTGATATTTTTATTGATTACGCAGGGAGAGAAATTTCTGTGTTGTGACAACATAAAACGAGGACAACAAAAATCGTTACGTTAGGCTGACAAATCTGTTTTGCGATGCTGACAAATGTTTTTGTTAGACTAACAGAACGATTTTTATTGTCATCGTTTTATGTTGTCACAACAACAAATTTTCTCTCCGTGCGATAACCATAAAAGCATAGCCGTCGTTTCAGGGAAACATAGTTTATAGTAAAAATATGGTTACTCTAACCATATTTTTCTCTCAGTGTTTATTTCATAAATTTCTTAAGGGGAGGGAGTCGGGTCAAAATAATTAAATTTGTAAATTCAATATCATCTAAATTCTCTTGTATATAAAAATGATCAATGAACTATATTGTTGGTAGTCAATGAAAGGGTTTTTTACTGCCATCTAACTTGCATATGCCTTTCAATATTATCTTAAGCAAAGTTCTTAGGTTTTCCACTGTGTGTGTGATTCACACCAAACTGCTAGGCAGATTGGGCTAGTTGACATCTCATTTTCTTCTTCATAAAAAGATACACCGGCTAAATGGAGCAAACTATTTTTTTTTCATTCTGAAAACAAAGTTAATAACTGATTTAGAAAATAGCATAACATTTATTTAGATATAATTATGTCACTTGAAAAATATTACCTTTTATTAACTTTTGCTCCATTTAGCTGGTGTATCATTTCATGAAGAAGAAAATGAGATGTCAACCAGCCCAATCTGCCTAGCAGTTTGGTCTGAATCATGCGCAGAAGAGGTTTAAAACCAAGATTCGGCAAATGGCATCTAAAGCTTACAAGCCAAATAAAAATGTTTACGCTGTTTTCACCTTTGGGGCACCTTAGTACCTTTAATGAACAAAATAGATATATTATTTGCAAGTCAGATTACAGAATATTATTAATAAGGTTATAAATAAATGTTTTTTTTACAAATAAATAAGTAAATGGATGCATAATTTAAAAAGACCTTTAAATAATATTGGGATGATCACTTTTATGAACAACATCACTGAAAATTTATCTGGTGTTGACACATTCCCAAATGTGCGGGACAAACATTAAATCATCACTTCATAACAAATGATACATATCTGATCACTTCTGATGATTGTTGATTCTGTTTTAAACACTATTGATTGAAAAAACAACCGTAAATGGCCAATGCAACTAAACTAATAGCATTATATGAACGAAAAATAAAAACGTCAATTCGAGGTTATGCGTCTCGAGTGTCGCAGAAGTAACTTTTCGTGGCAGTAACACGCTGCGCATGCGATACGCTAAGATATCACAGCGCATGTCCAATTATTCGCGCGAATTCGAATATAATGTAAGTGTTACGTGTTGCGTTGGAGACATCACACTGTCATCTATATCGTCATTATATCTATAGCGTCATTTATATCGTGTTTCACTAACTGGTTTAAAAAATGGTAAACAAATAAAAATTTATTTACAAATACGTAATAAACTTTTTATAATATAGAAAAAAATCATTTAAAAAGACAGTTATATTGCAGAAATCGGCCATTTTTTCGGCATCATGTCTAAGATTTTTCAGGTTCAGAGGTTATACAATACTGCCGAAAAGAGAAAAAAAAATTTGAACTTTTTTTTTTCCTACACCCTTAATTATTTTGTGTGAACAAAAAATCGGCCATAATGTCTGCATATAACAACAATAAATAAATAAAATAATTTAAAATTCAAATATAATATTCTGGTAATTTTTGACAACTTTTGAGAAAATTAAATACGAATGGTACCGTAGAAACTTGACCATTTTTGCGAATTCCGGCTTATAACTTTACTAATACATAGATTACATAGAAATAAATGTTTTCACAGAAAAAAGACAAAAACGATTTTTTTAAATTTTTGACCTGACTCCTCCCCCCTTAAATATATTGTAATCTTATTCTCGAGCAGAAATTATTTAAAATTGCCTGAAGTACCATCAGGTCCGGATGAGGCACCGATCGGGCATTCCTGATCCGCTTAGCTAAATGAGGTCCCGACTCTGCCCGGATCATACATATATACAACATTTTAACTGTGTTTAGACCACAGTTTTCCATATTATGCCGGGACCAGGCATCGGTCAGGCACTCTTGGTCGGGCTGGCCCGACACAGCCCTGCTTTTAGCCAGAATATTCAAATCTGGTTGACTTCAAATATACACCATTTCAGACGAAATTATCAGAGTACTGGAAAAGCATATCTGCCATTTCCCGTGTACAATAAATAAATGAGAGATGTCTTTTCTATAATATCGCTTATTATTGTAATACTATCGATTAGAAATAGTTGTATTTTTATGTATGTGTTTCACACAATTATTCATGTATAAGATTTGCAATCGATTGATTATAAAGTAAACATTTTTCGACGTTGTGTTTTTTTTACGCGTCACATTTAAAAAATTGATGAGTCGCATGGATATATGTACATAAATCTTTTAACACTCCACACTGTTCCTTTTATTTTTATTCTGTTTTCATCTTCAGTTTTGTTCATATTTTGGATCTGCAAGTGTTGCGGATTCTAGCCGCGGTGCCGGTAATGATCGGTGACAAGGTGTTATCGTGTGGGAGTTTAAGGGAGAGAAATAAATTAGCCGACTCACATTTTCTTATAGAGTGATGAGAGGTGTCCTTTTATTTAGAGTACATTGAGAGTACCTGTTGACGAGCTGTTCCACTTCCTTAGAGCGCTCCTTGTACGCTTGTTGGCGTTGAAATATCCGTGCGGTTCCGTTGTCGAAAAGTCCTTTGAGAGATCCGTAGCCTTTGTAGAGAGTACCTTTTTATCCTAGTTGAGCGCTCACTTTAGCTTTCTAGCTGAGTTAACCGCACAGAAATTAATCCACGTTGAATTAGAGAATTTCCATACGAGAACTACCACATGAGTTGATCAAAGAGAGAAGACCGGTAGAGGAAAAAGCCTTGAGCACGTGTACCACTATCACTGTCGAGCGGTGAAGCAATAAAATAAAAAAAGGCTGTCGCTTGCCGGCTGGCGTCTTCTTCGCCCTGCGCGTTACGCACAAGCTCGAAATAGGGCCGTGCACGCGCACGCATCGATATTTGTTCTAGCATCGATTCTCGATCCGTGGTCCGAGACATGCTGCCGCGCTAAGAGCGCGCCGCGAGAAAGAAATAGATATGCTTCTCCTCAACATTTCCCGCCCGCCATCTCCGCATGTGGAGATGCTACTTGCCGTTGGTTCTCTTCGTGGCATTGTCCGTAAGGAGTAGAGAGAGTTTGGCGATTAGTCTCGTCAGAGTTGTTGTAGCCGTCTTCAAAGTGACAACTCGAGTCAATCCATCTTGTCCAGGATAAAGTTGAATCACACGAGCAAGAGGCCACCTGCACGGAGGAGACCTTTCGTCGGTGATAAGAACCAATGATCCGACCTTGATCGAATCTTGTGGATGATGCCACTTGGAGATTGCCTGTTGCTGATGCAAATATTGAGAGGACCATGTTCTCCAAAACTGTTGAGTTTTCTGTTGGAGCAGTTGCCATTGTGAGAGTCTTGAAGTGCTGAGATCGAGTAACGATGGCTCAGGCACTGCAGTTAGCGCAGTTCCCGTGAGAAAATGTCCTGGAGTTAGAGCGGTCACGTCTTCTGGGTCGTCGCTGAGTGGTTCGAGAGGGCGTGAATTGAGTATAGCCTCTATCTGCGAAAGCAGAGTCGTAAGCTGCTCAAAGGTGAGCATGGATTCCCCAATAGTCCGCCGGAGATATTTGACAGATTTAACTGCCGCTTCCCATTGTCCACCCATATGTGGAGCAGCAGGGCGATTGAAGGTCCATCCAATTCCATCTTTAGAGTTCCATGGCGATGATCCCGTGTTCGCGAGCGCTGGCCGTGAACATCCGTTTGAGTGAAACCTCAGCTCCCAAAAATGTAGTTCCGCAATCCGAATACAGTGTAGTTGGCATCCCACGCCGCGAGATAAACCGTCTGAAAGCCGCAAGGAATGTATCCGCTGAGTAGTCCGATACGACATCCAGATGAACGGCTGAGGTGGTAAGGCAAACCCAAACACAAATCCAATCTTTGTGTGTTTTGGCTCCTCGTCCTTGCCAAGTTTTGACAGTGACTGGTCCGGCGTAGTCGACTCCGGTGTGGGTGAACGCACGCGAAGGTGTAACCCGACAGAGAGGTAGTTGGCCCATCAGTTGATGTGCACGGATCCCCCTCTGCCTGGCACAAATCACGCATCTGAACACATGAGCTTTGACCGGAGCTCGACCGCCGAGAATCCAAAATCACTGTCTGATGTAGGCGAGAGTGAGCTGAGTTCCGCCGTGAAGAGTTTTCCGATGAGCCTCGTCGATTACCAAACTTGAAAGATGAGCGTGCCTTGGTAGAATAGCGGGATGCTTCGCGTCCTCGACGAGTGCAGGATTAACCAGTCGTCCACCGACTTTGAGAATTCCGTCCATATCGATGAAGGCTGTTAATCTGCTGAGTGGGTGACTAGGCAGTAGAGAAGAGCCCTTTGAGATCGCCTTGAGCTCAGATGAGAATGTCGCTGCTTGAGTCGCCTTAATCCAAAAATCCTGAGCTCGCTTGAGCTCGTAAGGAGTGATTACAATTCCTACGGGTGTATCTGGCCGACGTCTCAGCCTATCTAGCACCCTGAAACATAGAGCAGTTACACGACAAAGTTTAAAGAGTGAGGAGTACCTGTAGAGCAGATCCCATTGACAATCTGGTTCGGGAATTGTTCCAACCAACGAGAGTCCAGGCCTTGCCTCCAAGGCACTGTCCGCATCAGATTCGGTTGGTTTCGGTTGGTCGCACCATCAGCTGGATTGCACGTGCCAGGTACGTGCCTCCACGAGCAGTCTTGTGAGAGCTCCTGTATTTGTGTGACTCGATTTCTCACATTCCAGCATGAGGGATGTGCTTTTATCCAGGTGAGAGCAACCCGTGAGTCCGTCCACAAGAATGTTGCCTCGATGTCAAGTCCCGCTGTTTTCTTGACATGATGCACGAGCTTCGCCAACAAGAGAGCACCGGAGAGTTCTAACCTCGGGATGGTTAGCCGTTTCAAAGGAGCGACCTTTGTTTTCGAACATACGAGAGATGCTACCCGAGTTGTGGACGTAGAGTCGACCGTGAAGTACACTACGGCCGATATGGCTAACTGTGACGCGTCTGAAAATCCATGGAGATGAACCCGAGTGCCGCCACTCGTGTTGAACCACCTGGGTACTGAGAGACTGGTCAGATTCGAGAAGTCCTCCTTTACAGCGTGCCACTTTTCCACGATGAGAGCTGGGAGTGGTTCGTCCCAACCGAGTTTATGCAGCCAGAGCTCCTGTATCAGCATCTTGGCTCGAATTGTTACCGGTGAAATAAAACCGAGAGGGTCAAAGATTTTTGCCGCTTCCGAGAGCACCATTCGCTTGGAGAGAATATTCCTTTTAGCAAAGGCCTTGAGCTGAATATGAATTTATCCTCCGTAGGTGACCATTGTATTCCGGGAAGTTTGGTTGTGCAGTCGTCAAACTTAATGGTCAGCTGATCGTCGGGTGTTCCCAGTTGAGAAACTATCGAAGGACTCGAGGAGTGCCACTTAGCGAGTGGAAACCCGCCCGCTTCGCAGAGTCCTTTGAGTTGTCGTGCAGTTTCCAAGGGTTCTTCTTCGGAGTCAGCGCCTCCGAAAATATCGTCGACATATCTCCCGTTTATAAATGAAGGCACGGCCAAAGGAAATCGGTGCCCTTCGTCCTCGGCGAGTTGAAGCATAACACGGACAGCCAAGAACGGAGCGGATTTCGTGCCGTACGTCACCGTTGTGAGACGATAAGGAACAGTGTTGTGCTCGTCATCGACCCACAAGATGCGTTGAAGATCCTGGTCCTCTTCATGCACCTTGATTTGCCGGAACATCTTCGTGATGTCAGTTGAGAAGAGATACCGATGACGCCGAATCCAAATGAGTACGTCCGAGACCTCCAAGAGTAGATTGGCACCAGTGTGCATAAGATCATTCATCGAATAACCCGAAGATGAGCTACTGAATCCGTTGAACACGACTCTTAATTTAGTAGTCACGCCCTCCGGTCGCAATACTCCATGGTGAGGCAGATAGAAGGTTGTTGGGTCTTCTGAGCGTGATGATGATGCAGGAGCGCGCTTCATGTGTCCGAAAGTCTCATATTCCCGTAGGAATTCCTCATACAACTCCTTATATGTAGAATCTCTTGCAAATCGTACCAAGACACCGTTGAGGCGCTGTTGTGCCGTGGAATATGAGTTGCCAAGCAAAGAGATCGATGCCTTGAGAGGGATGCGAACAACGTATCGCCCACTCTCTTCTCTGCTGTGAGTTGACCTGAACTGCTCCTCGCATTTCTGATCTTCCTGTGAGAGCACCAGTTTTTCTTGCTTGGGAACTTCCTCTTGTACCCAGAATCTTGTAAGAGAATCCTGAAGAGCTTGAGAGTCATGATCGATTTTCCCGATGAACGTTGATGATTTTCGCTGAGAAGTTCCTGTTTCTGACACCTGGCCGAGTATTAACCATCCAAATATAGAATTTTGAGCTATTGGCATTATGGGGGATCCCCTGATGATTTTCGATTTGATGATGAGTCCGTACACATCTGCACCAAGCAGAAGGTCAATTGTTCTCGAAACGTAGTATTGTGGATCTGCAAGCTCAAGATCTTGAAGATGTTGCTATCTGCCTTTTGGCACATCAGATGATGGGAGAGCCGACGAGATTTTCTTGAGAACATGAGCGTTCACCACAACACTATCCGAGGAGTAGACCGATGAGAGTGAGAGTTGAACAATTCCTTTAGCGCGAGTAGAATGACATCCTCCAATGCCAACAACCGTGAGAGGTGACCGTTGCCGTTGAAGATGAAGAGCAGACACAAGTTCTTCAGAAACAAAGCTGAATTCCGAGCCTGAATCCACGAGTAATCGAGTGCGATGTTCCGTTGTTTGCGTGTGGACGATGGCTATCGCCGTGGCAAGCAATGATCTCGATGAAGGTGACAGAACTTATGTTGCCGAGTGAGTATAAACCGTGTGAGCAGCCCGTTATTGCACAGTCGATTGCGACGTTGACTGTGGATTTGAGTCATCCATTTGAGCTGTGTCCGTGTGAGAGACGACTGCTAAATCCCGTTATTGCGCATTAGAGCTGGTCTGAGGAGTTGCAGTTGATGGAGTAGGCTTATTGTGAAGAGAGGCCTCGTGCAAAAGAGTATGATGCCTTCCTTTGCATGTTTTGCACGACTGCATGTTCCTGCAGACCCTTGCGCTATGCCTTCCCAGGCAATTGAAACACAGCCTTTTCTCAACGACGAAGGCCCTTTTGTCTTGCGCCGTTTTCCCGAGAAAAGCCGAACACGCCGTGAGGTAATGTGCGTCTTGACAACAGTCGCATGAGTAGCCCTTGTAAGAGCTGACCGATGGCTTCTGCGAGGACGCTTGCAATGAGGTGCCCTTCGCAGAGTGTTGAGCAGATCCAGAAGGTTTTGAGGTATTCTTCCGAGATAAATCCTCTCGTGAGTGCTCCGTTGCTTCCCGAGCGCGAAGCTTCCTTCTTACGAACTCTTCGACCTCCGAATAGGTTGGTGGCTCCTGCGAGTTGCCCAGAGAAAATTCCAAGTCCTGTCTGAGAGCGCCGTCCAGGTTGCGAGCAAGGAGATGTGTCCAAAGAACATCTCCGACATCTCGTTCGCCGGCGAGAGATTTCACGGTCTTCGCCGCCTCCGAGATGACGTTGAATATCTTGGTAAGCTCCTTCTGATTGCCTGAAGAGCAGGGCTTCAGGTCGAGAGCTCGATCGAAGTAAGAGGCGATCATCCGGCGTTTGCCACCAGACCAATTTTTTCTCCTCCATTTTTCCGATTTAATATCCGAATATCTGTAAATATTGCGCGTATTAAAATTTGAATATCTCCGTAAGAGGTGTCACGAGAGCGAAGAGAGTCCAGATAGAAGAGATCACCCGTAGCGTGTACGAGTGAGAGAGAGAGAGAGCGAGAAAATACCGGCACTGTACGCGTGGAAGTGAGTGCGAGGGAGAATACCGAAAGCGTTGCTACGCGCCGCACTGAACGCGTGAGAGAAAGAGAGAGAGAAAACCCGAGCGCGCTGCGAGTGTCGCGTGAGCTTTGCTTGTAAACAAAACTCAAGTAGCACGAGGCACAGAGTCAGCTATTGTTCGACGCGACGATTGCTCGATCGCACACGAGAGCGAGAGAGAGGTCCGATATTACCCGTCGCACTGTACGAGCGCCTAATGCGAGCGAGAACACAACAATGCGAGCGGCCAGAAAAGAAGAAAAGAAATAGCAAATTCACCGAGAGTCAAAGTCAAATAAAATATGCCGTATATTCGAGTATAGTCACTTATTATTCACGAGAAAATCAACCGAGCATATTTTCGTATAAATTCCCGTACTGAGTTTTACCGAGTAAAATTTTATTTCATCCCAAACTCCACACACGAGTCCCGATCGGGCTCGAAGGACCAAATGTTGCGGATTCTAGCCGCGGTGCCGGTAATGATCGGTGACAAGGTGTTATCGTATGGGAGTTTAAGGGAGAGAAATAAATTAGCCGACTCACATTTTCTTATAGAGTGATGAGAGGTGACCTTTTATTTAGAGTACATTGAGAGTACCTGTTGACGAGCTGTTCCACTTCCTTAGAGCGCTCCTTATACGCTTGTTGGCGTTGAAATATCCGTGCGGTTCCGTTGTCGAAAAGTCCTTTGAGAGATCCGTAGCCTTTGTAGAGAGTACCTTTTTATCCTAGTTGAGCGCTCACTTTAGCTTTCTAGCTGAGTCAACCGCACAGAAATTAATCCACGTTGAATTAGAGAATTTTCATACGAGAACTACCACATGAGTTGACCAAAGAGAGAAGACCGGTAGAGGAAAAAGCCTTGAGCACGTGTACCACTATCACTGTCGAGCGGTGAAGCAATAAAATAAAAAAGGCTGTCGCTAGCCGGCTGGCGTCTTCTTCGCCCTGCGCGTTGCGCACAAGCTCGAAATAGGGCCGTGCACGCGCACGCATCGATATTTGTTCTAGCACCGATTCTCGATCCGTGGTCCAAGACGTGCTGCTGCGCTAAGAGCGCGCCGCGAGAAAGAAATAGAAATGCTTCTCCTCAACAGCAAGATATGTCCATGGCCGTATGGTCAGGCTACTGCAGAGTAGCGACTGGAGCCAGCCCCAACTAAACAACCAACCAACAGCAAGATAGTTTCACTATTCAAAAGAACCCCATTATTTTGCGATTTGGTTGAGATTATCAGTCCTTTATATGTCAATTTGGTTAGTAATATTTCATAAAATAGTAAAAAATAAAATAGTAATATTTCATATTAAAAGCTTCCACGATCATGTATGGTACCAGAATAAACTTCCAATAATTAAACTGGCATTAAAGTAAACGGCCCTGTTTGCTGTTTCTGCCTCGGTTTGTGACACCCGATAGCTATTTTACTGCGAGTTTGAACCGCCATTCCTAGACGGAGCTCACTAGGTGCATCGGTCGCGTATTTGATCGTTTCCATTCTTAAGTAAGTATAATACAACATAACAATTATATGAAAATGATCACAATAATTAGCTTTATCGACACGAAATAGAATACTTAAGCTATTGATTAGTTTTTCCCGTAAACTCAAAGAGTCAATAACTCCCAACGTAATTGTGGTTATTGACGCGGTTGCTGACCCTCTCAATATTTACGATTTTTACTTGTTGCTGAAAATTAGGTTAGGATTGAATACTGTGTAAATTTCAACATTTAACGTTATTATGGTTTCGTTTTCATTTAATTATCGATATTTTTTTCCAAATAGGAGTTCGGAAAACCCGGATAGGTATCAGAAACCCGGTACACACGGGGGTCAGGACCTACGGCGTGAGTGTCACAATCCCGGTACACGTGGGGGTCAGGACCTACGGCGTCAGTGTCACAAACCCGGTACACGCGAGGGTCACAAGCTACGACATGAGTGGTTCGGCAGGGTCAGGAACCCCGGCAGTAGACAAGCAATATTTAAATAATGTTTTTATTAATATTCTCAACATTTTGCCTTTGAAGAATAGTCTAATCTGTTTCAAAAGGTTGTAATGCACGTATTGAAAACGTTCATTTTCAGTTTAACAATATCACGCATCTGTAAATAACAGAAAATCGACCCCGCTGCTGTAAAGGTATCATAAACTGGGCCGTTTATCTTATGCGTTTTATGTATATGGACCAGATCAGGAGCCTGACCGTGGCCGGTTTAGTAGCCTGATCATGGCCAGATTGGGAGCCTGTTAGCGGCCGGATTAGCAGCCTGATAACACCCGGATTTGTAGCCTGATCACGGCCAGATCAGAAATGGCGTTACATGCCATATCAGGACCCGATAGAGCCACCTCATCCGGCCCCGATTACTAATTAAACCCGATGAGGCCCGGACCTTAGTCAGAACAAATTTCAGCTCGGGTTGTTACACATTTTCAACAATAAGTTATAGTATTCTTAAATGTGGCGCATATTTAGATGCCCTATCCAAACTGCATAGTTTCCTTAAGGTGTTAGTAGTAAGGTACAGGTATAGGGAGACAGTACCCCCACTCCTCTCCCTGTGTCTGGCGCCAGTCCCCCACCTCTTCGACTGTCTGTCTCGGGGCCCTCTCCCCCCTAGGGAGGGGGTGAGTACAATATAGGGAGCCAATGAGAGACCGGGGAAAGATGTTTGTGATATTCTCTGAGCTGTGATTGGTCCTAGGGGAATTCCCCGAGCTGTGATTGGTTTGGTGAGATTCCCCGCGTTGTAAGTGGTTGATAGTTTTCCCTAGAGGAAATTTTTTGAAAATTGGGCGGTGCTCCTGCAGTCGGTATTGTAGATTTTTTCCCTACGATCGGTAACTCGATTTTCTGGATGTTGGTAAATTTTCCAGGTCGGTAAATTGCAAAATCGATAAAAAAAATTTTTTCAGTGTTTTTTCGGTTGATGGTTAATTTTGTTTAATTGACAGAGCGGAAGAAAATTACCGATCTCTCGGTCGTCGGTAATATCAATTTCGTTGTGTTATTCGAATTGTATGTCGGAAAGGTACGAAAATAAGAAAGAGTAGTATCAGAGATGAGTAGGGAGATTGCCAGTGGAGCGATATTTCTGATTTCGCTTTTTTCGGCGTCCGCCGCGCCGCCCCACTGGAGAGTTGCCGAACTAGACCCATCTTTTTGATTGGTCGAGTATATATAGATATACTTCACGTGGAAAATTGTGCGCTTCCGACCCATGTTTTTGATTGGTCGAGTATATACAGATATACTCCACGCGAGATTCGTAAGCATTCGAAGCTCACAATCGGGCCTGATCGTATGCGCCCGCTGCGAGGATACCGAGATCATGTATTTAAATTTCAGCTATCGCACGAACTTTGGCGTACTGTCTTCGAGCCTTGCTTGATGATATTTCAACGGTAAATAATTTCGCGTTCGCGCTCGCACCGGACGAATTTTTACTCGTTTGTTTTTTATGTTAGTGTTTATTCGTAATTTGATAAGTGTATCTTCGCAGCAACGTATTTATTGCTATTCGTAACTGTTGTTCGATATAATATTATGTTATTCTTCCAACTGAAAAATGCATGCAGACATTTTTTCAGATTTTTTTTTATCGAAATTTTTCAGTTATAAATAATTAAAGCTATTTAAAAAACGGCCCAATTTAAAAATCTTAAAAAATTCTTCAAAATCATATGATGTGCAACAAAATGTTTGAACCATATACCAGAGTGGGCCGAGACCTCATGCTATTTTTTTCCATTTTATAACATTATTCAAAGGTTTTTTGAACTTTAAATAAACATCGCTTCGATTTAAAAATCTCAAACATACTGTGATGAACAACAACATTTTTGGGAAGGAAAAAGAGGAAGAAGACCTTTTTCAATTTTTTTTTTTTCATTTTATAATATTAATTAAAGGAGGTTCAAACGTAAATGAAAACGCCCCGATTTAAAAATCTCAAAAACACTATCACGAATATATAGATTAGTCTGAGATCAATAAATATGATTTATTATTATTATTCTGAAAAAAAATTGCCGGCAGGTTCTATGTGAAAAGGTACATACGGAGGTCCAGATACACACTTTTGCAAGTTTAGTAAAAGAATCTGAATTTTTTTTTGGGAATATATTTTCGGGGCATTCTATCCCGATTCGACCTGGGTCTGATCCCCGACCTCCTTGATTTGGCTCGTAATTTTTTCTAGGATTGGTTAGACCCTCAAATGCACCAGAATTTCATTTTTTATTTTTTGTATGCAAATATTTTTTTTTAATATTTTTTTAAAGTGACATATCGAAAGACATAATTTAAAAATCCGAAAAAATTCTGATAAATGCTTTGTTGAATATAAAAATTTTCTGGCTTATAGCTAAAGTGGGCAAGATTCTTTTTCTTATAGTTTTTAAGCTTTTGTGATTTAAAAAATTATGAAAAAATAGAAAAAAAATCAATCTACTATGGACAACTTGTCAAACATTTCTGTATATGAAACATTTCTGTATATATTCTCTATTTTTCAGAATGTTTTCAGATTTTTTAATTATGGCATGCTGGTGCTAGATGTGGTTTGTATGGTGCTGGAATAGTGCTAGTTCAGAAAAATCTAATGAATTCCTAAAAATCGGTTTTTTTTTTAAATCCGGGTTAACATAAATAAACGTTTAACGAGTCGCCTGTGGTAGATTAACTTTTTTTCTATTTAAAAAAAAAATTTTAATCAGAAAAGCTTAAAAACTATAAGAAAAATCTTGCCCATTTTGGCTATAAGCTATAAAAAAAAATTATTCAACAAAGAATTTTTCAGTATTTTTTCAGATTTTTAAATTATGGCATTCGATATATGTCACTTTAAAAAAATATTTAAAACAAATTTGCATAGAAAAAATAAAAAATAAAAATCTGGTGCATTTTAGGGTCTAACCAATCCTACAAAAAATTACGAGCCAAATCGAGGAGTTCGTGGGTCAGACCCAGGTCGAATCGGGATAGAATGCCTCGAAAATATATTCCCAAAAAAATTCAGATTCTTTTATTAAACTTGCAAAAGTGTGTGTCTGGCCCTCCATATGCACCTTTTCACATGGAACCCGCCGGCAAATTTTTTTCAGAATAATAATAATAAATCATATTTATTGATCTCAGACTAATCTATATATTCGTCGTAGTATTTTTGAGATTTTTTAATCGGAGCGTTTTCCTTCACATTTGAAATTCCTTTAATTAATATTATAAAATGAAAAAAAAATTGAAAAAGGTCTTCGTCCTCTTTATCCTTCCCAAAAATGTTGTTCATCACAGTATTTTTGAGATTTTTTTGAGATTTTTAAATCGAAGCGTTGTTTATTTAACGTTTAAAAAACCTTTGAATAATGTTATAAAATGAAAATACAAAGCTCCCTCTATGAGGAAGCAAAAAAGTATGTTATTCAATTTTGGCTTCCTCATAGAGGAAGCTTTGTAAAAAGCGAAAAATAATGAGGAAGCAATGTGCAAGGTTCTACTTTGCATCCTTGTTTAAATTAGATAAATAGACATGTTGTGAATTCACTTTTTCTATTTCGTTATTATCAGAGCGTTTCTGAATGTAAATGTGATAACGTATATTTTTAAAAATAATTCAACATTCCATAAAATCACAAATTTCATACCGTTTGTCACTACATTATACATATGAGGCATTCCATCCCGATTCGACCTGGGTCTGACCCTCGACCTACCCGATTTGGTTCATAATTTTTTGTAGGATTGGTTAGACCCTCAAATGCAACATTTTTTTATTTTTTCTATGCAATTTTTTTTTGTAATATTTGTTTAAAGTGACATATCTAATGCCCCCTGGTAAGCTGTGTCACCGAAGTGTTAACCGAAAATAACTGAAGTAAACCGACTTTTTAACCAAAGATAAGTCTCGATTAGCCCCCTGTGTCACCGGCTTTAACCGATATTTTAACCGATTAAAAATGTTTCGTTCGGTTAAATTGTCAGTTAAAATCGGTTGAATTCACCAAACAAAATTGATTTTTAAAAAATTGGGTGAGAAAGTCAGTTACCGTCGGTCAATTTACCAGTAAAAATCGTGTAAAAAACAACAAATTCGGTTAAAAGGTCAGTTAAACTAGGTGAAATAGCGGCTAATCGAGATCGGTTAAAACGTCGGTTAAAAAGTCGGTGACACATCTTGCCAGGGCCCTAATTTAAAAATCTGGAAAAATTCAGAAAAATACTTTATTGAATCTCAAAATTTTCTAGTTTAGAGCCAAAGTGTGAAAGATTTTTCTTCACATTGTTTTTAAACTCTTTTGATTAAAAAAATTATTTAAAAAATAGAAAAAAAAATCAAAATACTATGGACGACTTGTCAAACATTTCTGTATATGAAACTGTATTTTTCAGATTTTTAAATTATGGCATGCTGGTGCTAGAATGTGGGGTGTATGGTGCTGTAATAGTCTTAGTTCAGAAAAATTTGACAAATTCCTAAAAAACTGAAAAAATTCTTAAAAAATCCGAGTTTACACAAATAAACGTTTGACCAATCACTTTTAGTAGATTAATTTTTTTTTCTATTTTTTCATAATTTTTTTAAATCAAAAAAGCTTAAAAACTATAAGAAGAAAAATTCTGCCCACTTTGGCTATAAGCTAGAAAATTTTAATATTCAACAAAGTATTTTTCAGAATTTTTTCAGATTTTTAGATTAGGGCATTCGATATGTCACTTTAAAAAAATATTCGAAAAAAAAATTTGCATAGAAAAAATAAAAAAATAAAATCTGGTGCATTTGAGGGCCTAACCAAATTATTTACCGTTGAAATATGGCCAAGCAAGGCTCGAAGACAGTACGCCTAACTTCGTGTGATAGCTGAAATTTAAATACACGGTCCCGGTATTCTCGCAGCGGGCGCAAACGATCAGGCCCGATTGTGAGCTTCGAAAGCTTACGAATCTCGCGTGGAGTATATCTGTATATACTCGACCAATCAAAAACATGGGTCGGAAGCGCACAATTTTCCACGTGAAGTATATCTATATATACTCGACCAATCAAAAAGATGGGTCTAGTTCGGCAACTCTCCAGTGGGGCGGCGCGGCGGACGCCGAAAAAAGCGAAATCAGAAATATCGCTCCACTGGCAATCTCCCTACTCATCTCTGGTAGTATTATTGGTTACATACGTTTCTCTCTATATTATAAAAAGATCTCGCCGCCGCCGCCGCCGCCGCCGTGTCAAGAATCGAGGGACTTAGAATAATTCGGGCTCAGGGCTTGGCGGAAGGGGGGGGAGGGGGGGAGCACCCTTCGGAGGTGGCACCTTTGGGTGGGGGGCGATTGCGAGCGCGCGCAGCGCGCGAGCCACAATAAAATCCTAGTATTTATCTATATCTATATCTATATCTATATATATTATAAAAAGATCTCGCCGCCGCCGCCGCCGCCGCCGCCGCCGCCGTGTCAAGAATCGAGGGACTTAGAATAATTCGGGCTGAGGGCTTAGCGGAAGGGGGGGGGGGCACCTTTCGGAGGTGGCACCCTTGGGTGGAGGGCGATTGCGAGCGCGCGCAGCGCGCGAGCCACAATAAAATCCTAGTATATATATATATATATATATTGTGACGGGCTATTACAACGGCTCAGGACTCACCGTGTAACCGCCGACGTCCAAATATAACGACGCCCACGCTGTAATTTTTCTTCCTTACTTGCTTACTCTCCCAGATGGGCGCCAGGTAATCTATTCTTCTCCCGATTACCAGGGAGATTCTTACCACTTCTCCTCACTATCGTCCAGCTAGCCGTAAGGGTGCAGTTCGGGGGGAAGGCATGCAAAATAATTTCTACAAACCACGCCTATTTCTTTTTTCTATAAAAATCAAACAATCGATAATTTATTTCTCTATCTTACAAATTTGACTCGTGTCTGACATTCGACGCGGATTTACCTCTTTTACGCGTTTTACAACTTTGACTCGAGTCCGACAATTTCGCGAGACTGATCCACGAATAAATGTTTTCTAATTCTTAGCACCGAGATTGATGGAGGCCGGCCTCGTGACAATAATTCGAGGTACTTCTACACCGCGATCACTTCCGGGGAATTATTGAAATCTGGGAAGTTGCACCAAGTGCGCCTACCTTTTTCTTCCCGATTCTCGTACTTAATCCCGGCCGGAAAACTCGTCCTGTGGATTCCCACTGAATTTATCACGATGCTCGTGCACTCAACTTCCCTCGAGCGCAATTTACCGATCTCTTTCCTCTCTATTCTCTCACACTACGCGAGACGTCGTATTACTCTGCCTAATCGATTCACGTCCCGTTGTTCACTGACTACTTATTTTTCACGCTGTCGCGTGCCACACTCCTCGCTTCCTTGTTCGGGAGTTCTCGAGTGGGGGCATCGGCCTAATATCGACGCTCTTCTTCGATCATCGGCGTCGTGCCCTTCCGTCTCGGCTCCCCGCTCTCTCGCCTCGCCGGACTTCCGAGGAATTCCACGAATTTACTCTGGAAATAATATAGTCTCGGCAGTCAACAGCTCGCAATATTTCGTACTGGACATTGTCGGTGAGAAAAGATTCGGCGGATCTCGCGGTGGCTCGAGCCTATGCTGCGCGCTCGATCTCATCAGCACCCGTTGAAGCGAGCGTGTTGTAACGCCTCGTCACACCCCCCTTCCAAGCCGGACTACCCCGTGTAAACACGTGGCAGGCTCAGGCTGATCCTTCTCCAACGGGTCGATGCCGAATCATGTCTCAACCGCTCTTTTACACTCCACCACCCAACACACTGAATGGCCATTATGATACTTGGGGAAGGAGACAACAACAAAAAAAAAACTCCGTTTATACAATGAACCCAAAAATGAAATATTTTTTTTTTCGCACTTAACAACTACTTTTACACTAAGTAAGGACCATATAAAAATGAAAAAAAAACAACTGAAAAATTTGCCTCTTTCGGAGTTCTCCGTAAGCCGGTCTTTACTGCAGTAATTTAAAAAAAAATAGAAAGAAATTACCAACGGTCGTGGTTATCAAGGAGCTCTGCTCGAGCATGCAACTTATTACTACGCACACAAAAAGAACTTAACAACTAATTTCCCGAGAATTTCTATTTCTTATTCCGATTATCATTAGCCCTATCCTTACTTCGGCACCTCTCTAACTAGTTTTAAATCCTTCACGTGCCATCGGCCCACCCGCCGGCCGTTATCCTCAGATAATTCTACGACGCTTGGCGATACGACTTTTACGACCTCGAATGGTCCCGCATATTTCTTCGTGAATTTGGATGTCACGTTATTAGCGGCCTTAGACAGAACACGGTAACGGCGGTAAACGCGATCTCCTACATGCAGTGGTACGCTCCGTCTTTTTCGATTATAGTACATCGCTTGCTTTACCGAGGCTTCGTGAATTTTACTCGTGACAAGATCGCGCATTTCGACTAGTCTTTCCATCCTTGCTCGCCACTTCGCTCTGTCGGGGGCACTTATCGGCGTGTCGCTCTCTATCGCGCGCCTCCAGTAATTCGCTGGCTTAGGCTCGCGCCCTAAGTTCAGAAACGCCGGACTCACACCGAGAGATGAATGCACCGCGGTATTATACGCGAATTGGAACTCGGCAATATGTAAATCCCACTCTCTATGATCTCCAGACACATAGCTGGCAATCATAGTTTTTATATTCCGATTTACTCTCTCTACCGGGTTAGCTTGGGCATGGTAAGGCGGTGTGGTAACACGCTCAATCCCGTATTCCTCAGCCATCCTAACGATGGTCTGATTCACGTACTCCGTGCCGTTATCCGTGAGCAACACCCTCGGGGTCCCCCATCGACATACGACTCGAGCGCGAAACGCATCGGCTATTGTTTTCCCGGTTGCCGCCGCGACTGGCACGCACTCAATCCACCGGGTGAACAGATCTTCAAAAATAATCAAATACTTATTGCCGAATTTCGAGCGCGGGTACGGTCCCATGGCGTCCGACGCCACTACGTCCCAGGGTTGCATTACTACTCGCGGGCCCATTAATCCCATCGGACGCGCCTGATCCGTTTTATGCATTGCGCATGTCTCGCATTTCCCCACGTAACGTTTTACATCCCGGTACATTCCCGGCCAGTAGTAGAAAATAGCTACACGACGATATGTGCGCTCTACACCCGGGTGTCCTGCTTGCTCGTCGTCGTGGGCCTGTGATATTATTCGCTCGCCCTCCTCCGACGGTATCACCAGCTTCCACGCGTCTGGGTCCTCACTGGTAGCCTCTTTTAACGCGTCGGGGCGGTAACAATACAGGTTTTGCCCTTCGATCACCCATTCGGGGAACGCGCGCGGATTACGACGAATGGCCTCGAGCCTCTCCCGATACCAATCGATTTCAAACGCATCACCGAGAGAGTCGACTTGAGCGTTCCACTCCGGCTCGACGTCTTCGAACATCCGCGACAGCGCGTCCGCGGCCTCGTTTTCCGTTCCCTTACGATATTCTATTCGCATTTTGTAACCTGACAGCTCGAAGGCCCATCTCGCGAGGCGCCCTATTGGATCAACCAGGTTATGGAGCCAGCGCAGGCTGCTGTGATCCGTCACAACCACAAATTCGTACCCCTCAAGGTATGGACGAAATTTGCGAACAGCCCAGACCACCGCGAGGCATTCTTTCTCCGTGACCGTATATCGCGTCTCGGGTCCTGTCATTACGCGACTCGCGCACTCAATCAATTTTTCCTCGCCTTCGTGACTCTGCGTTAGTAGAGCGCCGATCCCTTTATCACTCGCATCGGTGTATACAATAAAGGTTAGCTCGTAGTTCGGAAACGTTAGGATAGCCGCGTCGACAATTTCTTTTTTCACTGCCGTGAACGCCGCTTCTTCCGTCTCTGTCCATTTCCAAGGCACGGTTTTACTTGTCAACCGGTTTAGAGGCCCTGCCACTCGCGATATATTCTTTAAGTGGCGATGGTACCAATTTACCATGCCATTAAAGCGCCGTAACTCGGTCGCATTTCGTGGACGCGGATACTCTATCAACGGTCGGATTTTCTCGGGATCCGGGCGCAGACCTTCGCGATTCACCAAAAATCCCAAATAGCGAACTTCACTGCAACAGAACTCGCTTTTCTCGAAATTTAGGATTAGCCCCGCCTCGCGAATTATGCCGAGAATCTTTCTTAACCACTCGAGATGGTCATCGAACGTGCGGTTTACAATGATTATATCATCGAGATATGCAAACGCGTGTGGCTCGAGCTCCGGTCCGATCAGTCGATCCATTAAACGTTGGAACGTCGCGGGCGCATTGCACAACCCGTACGGCATTCGACGAAATTGAAACAACCCCTTACCTTCCACAATAAACGCAGTAAAATGTTTACTATCCTCGTCCATCATTATTTGATGATAGGCCGCGCTCATGTCTAGGGTGGTAATGTACACGGCCTCTTGCAATTTGCTAAGGATGGTATCCATCCGAGGAAGCGGGTACGCGTCCTTTCGCGTCAATTTATTCAGTTCCCGATAATCGACGCAGAACCTCCATTTTCCGTCTGGCTTAGCGACCATCACCGGAGGGCTCGCCCAATCGCTCTGCGAGTTCTCGATTATTTTTCCCCCTAGCATCCGGTCGACTTCCGCGTGCAATTTCTCGACTACTACCGGCGACCGACGATACATGCGCTGTTTAATAGCTCGATCGCGAGGGGCGTCTATCACGTGTTTCGTAAGCGTCACGGCGATCTCAAAATTCTGCGGCATTCCCGGAACTAACTCCGCAAGCAACTGGTCAAGGCGTTCCCGCTGCGTTTTCGCAAGTTCTTGCAGGCCGAAGCACGCACCTAGCGTCGCAAGCTCATCGCTCGTGCGTACTATTGGGTGCTCGATCCCCACATCATCCACCGCCCACGTGCGGCGTTTACCATAAACATTAATCCCGAACATCTCAATGAAATCCATCCCAAGCAGGCAGTTGCATTTCAAATTACGCACGATAATGGAGGGAAACCACTTCTGTACCCCATCAAGTTCTATCGGAAATAACGCTTCCCCGAGCACTCTTTCCGGCGTACCGTTTGCCATTGTTACGAAATCGTTTTGACTTGGCGGGTATTCTCTATGCGGCAACGCGAGTTGTTCCACAATTATGCCTCCTACTCGTCCAAAAACGGAGATCGTTGCTCCCGTGTCTATGAGTGCGACTAATACCTGTCCGCCAATAAGTAACTCGACAAAAATTCTTACCCGTCCACCTGCGCGCTTCCACTCAACGGGTGGTGGCGGGAAGGTGTCGAAGAACCAGGCGTACTCGGAACGGCTCGCCTCTTGCGCTACTCCGACGTCCCTACCCGCGGCAGTCTCACCGGCAAGCGCTACGGTCCTAACAGTACGATCTTTCGCGGTCTCTCCCGTTTGGTCGGTTTCCATCGCATCGCCAATCGTCCTGTCCTCCCTTCTATCTGCCTCCGATTCGTCCGAGCTACTTAGGTCTAAAGTCCAAATGCCGACCGGAGCATCCGGCGGCTCGCTAGTCGCTACCTCATCGACCCTGTCTGAGCGGGGTACACCCGAGGTACCTGCCGAGGTCTCATATTCTGGAGCGCGACTATCTACACGCTGGACTTCCCTATGAACTGCACCCTGGACTGGATCAAGGAGGGGATAAGGCTCACCGGGTCTACAGTCTACTCTCCTTTCTTCCGGCAAGGCTTCACTTAATCGGTGTGCTGGCCTGCCTGCTGCGGCCAGCCCCGGTTGCCGTTTTTTGAGAGTGCACAACCACATGTTTCACTCGTAACGTCGCGTCGCCCGCACGCTGTGCACAATTGCACTCGGGGGCTGCGACAATCTCGGCCAAAATGCCCCGTCCCTCCACAGTTGAAGCAGAACGGAGGCGGCCGTCGATAACCATTCGTTTGGCCGCGCGGCGGTGTCGAGCTCCCTTGTCTCGAGGGTTCTCCTCGGGCTGGCTGGCTCGAGCCCCCTGCCGGCTGTCCGGTTGGCCTCGTGGTCTGCTGCGTGGTGCCCCGTGTTGGCTGCGACGCAGCGGCTCGAGCGTATGTTCGCGCAGTCACCGCCGACTCCACTTCGGCTGCCTCGAGGCTTTCCCCACCACGTTTCTTTCGTCGGCGGCGATTTTTCTTTCTTGTCTCAACGGCGTCGACGACGTCGTTTTCTGTGTCGTCACATTCCTCTACCCCTGCCGCACTATCATCCACGGCATAGGTTCTGGGGCGTTCCGTCCGGTACGGCGTCGGATGATGGCCTTTACCCGCTCCTCTCGCCGGGGCGTTCTTGCTCGTCACGGGACTCTCCCATGCAAACTCCTTTGCGTGAGATTCCTGACGGCTCGGCGGAGGGCGTCGAGCCTGGGCACGCTCCCAACGCTGCTCTATCTTCGTGGCTTTCGCCACAAGTTCGCCGTAGGTGTAGAAATCCCCTTGGTCGATTCGGTCCCAGTATTCCGGACGTAACCCAGCGTAGGCTTGTTCCAGCTGGGTGCGCAAGCTCGCGCGCCTTCTCAGTCGGTTGTAGAGACCCTGGATGCAAATCAAATAATTTTTTGCAGTCTCCCCGGGGCCTTGCGTCCTTCGTCGGATATCATCCTTCAAACCCTGTTGTTTCCGGTCTCCTCCGAACCACGCACGGAACTCCCTGACGAAACCCCGCCACGTGTGCCAATAGGTTCTGTTTGAGCGATACCACTGAATGGCACGGCCTTTTAGAACTTCCGGCAGAAGTTGCAGCCGATCTTCCGGTCTTATCCCAGAGGCAGCGATTTTCTCCTCGACTATCTCCAGGAATTCGTCGCACCCCAGTTCGTCGTCTCCCGAGAAGGTCACTCGCCACTTGCGCGCGACTTCCCCGATGTCTCGTTCCCTTCGATGGCGATGGACTGGCGACGAGCGTCGATCCCGTCGCGTTTGCTGCTCCGCCTGGCGATCGCTTCCCCGATGGCGGCGGCGATTCCTTCGTCTCCTCACGGTGTGCCATCGTCGGTCCGCGTCCGTCTCAGTCGCGCTTTCCGAGGATGCTGATGTCCCGGTCTCGCTCTCTTCGGATGTTACCGAGTCGGCGGACGATGTATCCGTGAGCTCCAGTTCGGTATGCCGTGTACGGTTCCTCCTATTCGGCCTCTTCCTCCGGCTCTGCTTGCTCTGGTCACTGTCGGTTTGAGTGCCGATTTCTCGAAGGCGTGGCTGGTTTACCGTTCGTGATTTACGCGAGTGTGACTTCTCGGCGTGGCGCGTCCCCCCTGGTACGTCCTCCGAGACTTTTCTCGGGGCCTCGCGCCGTCGCAAGGTCACATTCGCGCTTCGGTCGACGAACTTCTGATTTTGGTCACCGTCTTCACCACTCCACTCAGCCGGCACCACGCGTCTTCTGGGGGCCGTTAACCCTACGGTTCGGCGCGGAATCGCCCCGAGTGACGTATCGTAGGGGCTTACGGGTCTCGAGCCTCGATCGTTGCTAGACTCTCGCATCGCGGCACTCACGAATTTTCTTAATCGGTTCCGTGCTACAGCCGGTACACCCCCCGGATTGAGCAGTAGCGCACGGAGCGTAGCACGGACGGTAGGGTGTGACATTTCGTCCACCATCTTGATTTCAGGGGTAGGAGGTCCGCTCACTTCGGGATTCTCGTCCGCTGCAGTCCACTTGATCGCCTGATCCCCGGCCTCCCGGAGATATGACCGCCTCAACCGACCGCGGATCTCTCCCGCATCCCCCTCAACACTCGCGTTTATTTGGCAGAGCAGTCGTCGCACAGCCCCGTCCGGCAGGGCGTCGATCCATCGCAACGACTCGTGCTGCTGTCGCCTCCACTCGCGTGAACCGATGACCTCACCACCCTGTGCTCCGCTTTCGCCAGAGAATCTGCCGGTTTTCTCCTCATCTCCGCTCGAGGGTTCTGTCATGTTTAGTTTAATGGCCGATTTTAGTACACGACAAATTCCGAAGTTATTTTCCGGTTCTTTATTCACACGATCGCGAATGATTTTGACCGCGATCACACGTTATTAATTTTAGAATAAATAACAGCTCGCTGAGACCCTCGCTAAATGGCGGAAACTGCGAAATAATCCTTTCGCGAGACACTATTTTCGTTTCGTAAATAAAATCCCGTATAATTATTATTTATTTATTTATTTGTTTTTCTCCCGAGACTCGCGAATTAATTTATTCGCTCATTCGCGTTGTTACTATTCGACGCGCCACGAAATTATTTTCGCCGAAACGCGGAATTAATTTTAACGAGCGCGTAATGAAGCACGAGAAAAAAACACGAGATTATTTTTTCCGAGAATCGTATGTCACCTGTCGAACCTCGCATTCCCATTGATTCACAACCCTATTATTGAAAATAATAATTTTCTCTCCGTTTGTAATATTCGGAAGTTCACGCGACCATTTCCGAAAACCGCCGAATTTATTTAAAATTATTCGCGATTTTATTTCGCGAAATCGTCGCGCAATTATCACGAATTATTACAATCACGTTTGTTGTGGTTCCGGCTCTCGAGTATATGTTGTTGTCAAGCCGTCACTTCACGCGCTTCGAGCGGTATCCCGGGTGAGCGACACTAGCTCAGCTTTCCGAGCGACGTCTCGAGCGTTAACCGAACTCACGGTTGAGCACTATGGAAATATTATTTCGAATTTATTTCACTCAATGTATTTTCGTTCACGCACTTCGAGCGAGTCTCCTCGACTAGTCTCGCGCACTGTTTATGTTGACAACCGCGCGCGCGCGTCCTTGAGACTCGAGCTCGGCTCAGCGAAGCCCTTGTTCCTAGTCACGTATTCACACACGGCTTTACGCGCACTTCACACCGAAATTATTTTACACTATGTCCCGATGGCCCTCTTGCCCCACGTTGTGCGCCAAAAATTGTGACGGGCTATTACAACGGCTCAGGACTCACCGTGTAACCGCCGACGTCCAAATATAACGACGCCCACGCTGTAATTTTTCTTCCTTACTTGCTTACTCTCCCAGATGGGCGCCAGGTAATCTATTCTTCTCCCGATTACCAGGGAGATTCTTACCACTTCTCCTCACTATCGTCCAGCTAGCTGTAAGGGTGCAGTTCGGGGGGAAGGCATGCAAAATAATTTCTACAAACCACGCCTATTTCTTTTTTCTATAAAAATCAAACAATCGATAATTTATTTCTCTATCTTACAAATTTGACTCGTGTCTGACATTCGACGCGGATTTACCTCTTTTACGCGTTTTACAACTTTGACTCGAGTCCGACAATTTCGCGAGACTGATCCACGAATAAATGTTTTCTAATTCTTAGCACCGAGATTGATGGAGGCCGGCCTCGTGACAATAATTCGAGGTACTTCTACACCGCGATCACTTCCGGGGAATTATTGAAATCTGGGAAGTTGCACCAAGTGCGCCTACCTTTTTCTTCCCGATTCTCGTACTTAATCCCGGCCGGAAAACTCGTCCTGTGGATTCCCACTGAATTTATCACGATGCTCGTGCACTCAACTTCCCTCGAGCGCAATTTACCGATCTCTTTCCTCTCTATTCTCTCACACTACGCGAGACGTCGTATTACTCTGCCTAATCGATTCACGTCCCGTTGTTCACTGACTACTTATTTTTCACGCTGTCGCGTGCCACACTCCTCGCTTCCTTGTTCGGGAGTTCTCGAGTGGGGGCATCGGCCTAATATCGACGCTCTTCTTCGATCATCGGCGTCGTGCCCTTCCGTCTCGGCTCCCCGCTCTCTCGCCTCGCCGGACTTCCGAGGAATTCCACGAATTTACTCTGGAAATAATATAGTCTCGGCAGTCAACAGCTCGCAATATTTCGTACTGGACATTGTCGGTGAGAAAAGATTCGGCGGATCTCGCGGTGGCTCGAGCCTATGCTGCGCGCTCGATCTCATCAGCACCCGTTGAAGCGAGCGTGTTGTAACGCCTCGTCACAATATATATATATATATATATATATAGGGCTAGTTGCACATCGATGTTGAGATGGAGATGATGATGGAAATGTACACGATTATCTTATATCTAGAGACAATGAGGCTGCGATGGGTTATCGGCGATTAATCTTATATCTAGATATAATAATGAAAACGTGAAAGTAATTAGAAATATCCTATAAAGTAGTATTATAATGATTAAATACTGAAGGAGGCAAAACATGATTATGAAATGCGAGAAGAATTATATAAATATATATAAACACACACAGATGATATTATCCTTATTGGGTCGGTATATTTATTTTCATTGCAAGTGCTTTTCTTAATTCATTTGCGATGAAAGAAGTGCACAATGCGGTTAACTCCAAGAACACGATGCCGAATGTGAGTTCAACGAATTCGGCATCAAGTCGTCGTTTTACAGCGTCTTTGAGATTTAAAAAATTATTTTTAATAAGTTCTCTGACGCGTAGTTCATCGATGTTTTCGAGTGATTCGTTGGGTGGTATATGAAGAAGCAGTTCAGCACATTTTTGTACTTGTCTTGCATATTGTTGTAGACGTCTAAAACGTTCTTCGGTGCATACAATGATGTTGAGTAGACCGTCAAACGATTGTTTTTGCATTACAACAGCGGGTGAATAATTTTTACGCTTTTTCTTCGCCGGTGGTCCCGGTTCCATGAGTTGGCTCTCGAACATGTCAGCGGGGTCGTCTTCTACGGGTATACGACGATCGAAAACGATAGTTTTCGAGCCGTAACTTGTGGTGAAAAGAATCTCGCAGTCGTCAATTTGTATAGGTGCTGGGGTGCGCTAACTTGACCCTCTAATTATCTTTTGTCCATCGTTGAAATATTTGGAAATTTCGGTGAGATATGTTTGCAGTACGGTCCAAGCCGGTGCCTCGAAGACAATACCGCCTGCCGTGGTATTGTTCTGAAGTTTTATGATCGGTTGGATAATACCGTCGGCACGCGGCTGTAGACCGATGCTAACTTTTTTCGTCTCCGACTGGTTGATGGTATATGTTGTACCGAGAATTAGGGGTCCTTCTAGGCGCTTCTTCTCGTCGTCCGATAGCACTCGATACATGGTCGCTGGTTGTAGGTCCGTATTACGTTTATTTTGAGCACTGATAGTTTGGCTCATGTTGAACACTTGGTCGCCAGTACCGTGATTATGATGATGAAGAAGAAGAAGAAGAAGTGCCCGTGAGATGATTTGGTTACAATTTTCAGTGAAGTCACAGGCCTGACTGCTGATTTCTAATATTACGCTGAGGCTTATATGCTGTTCTAGATAAATGTCACATGTATTGTAGAGTGGAGTGGGGGGCGAGTGAACCGGTTTTTGGGGGTAGTATTATTGTATTGGTCACATGTCACGATGCATCCGGTCTAATGTTAACAGGTGTTTAACTTCAAATTGAAATTTTCCTATATCATTAGCATATTTGACTACAAATCACTGTCGGTAACGGATACATAAACAAAAGATATCGATCTTTTCGCGTTGGGGGTAAGTTGCGGATGCCGCCATACACAAGCTGTTGTATAAATAAAAAATAAATTTTCCTGGACCACACAGCCAGAGATCGTTGATTTTGGAAGATAATTAAAAATAAAATACATAGCTGTCACAACAATCGATGGTTGCGATGGTCAGTCTAGAGTTGTCGCTAACTAGCTGTTGCAGTATAACTGCGGCCGATCGGTTAGAGTTTTCCGATCGTAAAGGGTGCGAGGAATACCTGTGCACGGCTAACTAAGGGTCATCGATACTTCTCACCCGCAGTGTGCGACAATAGAAGCGGACTTACTCGCTGAATCAAACTGTTTAGAGTTATCTAAAAAGAGGTAGCATTGTTTCTTCAGAGGTCCGGATTTTTCTTTTTACGAAAGTTAACGTAGGCCATGGTCATCTCGATACTTTGTCGGGTTGTCGCGAGATCTTGGAGAAAACAGATCTTGCGAAAAGGAGAACAATGTCTTGCAAATTTTGGGTTTCACTGCCAAACATTCCACCGACAACCCTTGAGATTTTTTTTTGCTTTGGAAAAACTGTAGTGTGGGGGTGTTTAAGGCTATATAGTCTTTCGGAAACTCGAATTTGTTTTAATTCTTTGTCAAGAAGTCATTCGCGACACTTCTATGAGTTTCTCGAAAAACAGTGCTCGACGTCTTACCGTGGAAATTCGGTGAATCCTGTGCTCGTTTAAAGTGTAGTGAAATTGTACAAATTTTTATTGTACACATTTTGACAGTGTTGTGTGTGCGAAAAGAAAAAAAATATGCAGTGTGAAAGATCCCGTGATCTCATTAAGGTTATTTGAAAAACCGTTAGTTTAGTACGGTTTCGAAGTGGTGTTATTGCGCGACGGTGTACGTTGCAATGGACATCGCGGTTGCGTACGTTAAACCTTCAGGAAGCTCAACGCGAGTTTAACGTTACGTGTCATTGGTCGTGCGTACAACCATAGTGCCGTCGATGACTCCAATTACGCAATTTTAATTGCGTGTGAACTCGTGGCCGAGCGCAACGAGAACGCTCAGTGGGGTGCGCGCCTGGCTGACTCGTCGAGCGACAGTGAGGCCGATGAGGATGACGTTGCTGCAGAGAACGTCATTTTTTTTTTACGATGACGACAACGACGAAGACGTCGTAAATAATATTAATATTGACGGTGGCAATATTGAAGGCCAGTGGCTTATGGCCATGGACGAGGATTTGGGTTTGGGTTTAGATATGAACGACCAGGAAGCTATGCTCGGCCTGAACCCATTGGTTATGGAAATAGCACCTCCAGCCTCCCCGGATCCTGATCCTGAGGAGATGGTCGTCGAACCCATGGCGGTGCCCGAACCCGTAATCTGACGACGACGACGACGACGACGACGACGACGACGACGGCGGCGGCGGCGGCGGCGGCGGCGGCCGCGACGACGGCGGCGGCGGCGGCCGCGACGACGGCGACGGTGGCGGCAGCGGCGGATGAACGGAGTCGCAATCGCGACGAGGGGATCGATATGTGTGAGGCGATCCCACCGGCTTCGTCTGTCGTCTCTGATGCCACTACGTTCTTCGAGGGTGCAGCCGAGAACATGGTTCCACCGCAGTTTCCAGCAAATGATTCTCGTAAGTAATATTTCATATAAACATATTTCGAATTTTATATACGTTGTATACATGTATATATATATACATACGAAAAGGCAGAATTAAATTTTTTAATTTAATATGAATGTTATGCAAATATAGATTTAAAAATATATTAATTATTATGCATGTACGTACAGATTTTAGAGCCATTTTCGTATATATATATATACTAGGATTTCATTGTGGCTCGCGCGCTGCGCGCGCTCGCAATCGCCCCCTACCCAAGGGTGCCACCTCCGAAGGGTGCCCCCCCCCCCGAAGGGTACCCCTCCCCTCCCCCCTTCCGCCAAGCCCTGAGCCCGAATTATTCTAAGTCCCTCGATTCTTGACACGGCGGCGGCGGCGGCGGCGGCGGCGGCGAGATCTTTTTATAATATAGAGATATCTCTCTATATTATAAAAAGATCTCGCCGCCGCCGCCACCACTATATAATATAAAGATATCTCTCTATATTACAAAAAGATCTCGCCGCCGCCGCCGTGTCAAGAATCGGGAGACTTAGAATAATTCGGGCTCAGGGCTTGGCGGAAGGAGGTGGGGCGAAAGGCTTGGAGCTAGCCCCAGCCCCTGGCTCTAGCCCCACCCCTTTCCGCCAAGCCCCGAGCCCGAATTATTCTAAGTCCTTTTCCAAAAACATTGGTCCCCCAGGGCTGCGGGCACCTTTGCGGGGGGAGTACCCTTGGGGGGGGGGCTTCGGGGGGTGGGGGGGCACCCTTCGGTAGAGGGGCTACGGAGGGGGCACCCTTGGGTGGGGGGCGATTGCGAGCGCGCGCAGCGCGCGAGCCACAATCAAATCCTAGTATATATATATATATATATATATTTATAAATTTTCCGTGATGGTCCCTTCGAGCGGTTTAACAGGTATTTTTGTTAAACCGTAGGTGTACTAGCCTGGCTACGCAATAGCCCAGAGGGTAAGCGTACCGATGGTACTATAAGGGATAGAGCCGTACCATCGACCTCTCGCCAGAACAATTACGCCGGGGACGATCCTTTCCTTAGTAGACCTTCCCATCGCTACTCTCCCGTCCCTCAAACCCCTGAGTACGCGGGCTCCGATACGCAATCGGTCGATCTGCTCGCAAGTTATTTCTTGCGTTACGGACTGTTTTACGGTGAGCGTATTGAGGAGTCCGACGTAGAGTCAAGTTTCGGTAGCATAATTTCCAATTACCTACCATCGAATGTTGAACCCGGTCCTAACGCGGAGTAGAGCGTGTATCTCTACTGAACCTCAATAGGAATAGTTCAAAATACATATTCTCTCCTTACCACAATCCTATAATTGAAAGATAAAAATATTTCACGCTTATCCCTATCATAGATAGTCCGCCGGCGTCTTCTACGGGAGCAGATTTTTCAAATCCAGGAGTATCGCAAACAACTGCTTCTGGAGAAGGTGAAACGACTGGATCTGATGAATCGCTGAGCGGGTGCGGCACTTCAACCGCATCTTGGGAGACCGAAACGGAAGCAGTGATTGCCGAACTGGTGAGTGCCAATATTCTTTGGCTCCAAATAGGCGGTGGTCATGCGCGACCAATTAATAATAATGATAATATAGCTACTGTAAGTCGGAGAAATAAGGATAGCGGGAGCGAGAACGACGACGACGACGAAAATTTATTGAACGGCGTGGTCAACGGTCGTGACAACAATGTTGTGGATAGCGATTGCGTGTTACCTGAAGGCAACCGTTTTAAAATCGTAGGCGCGCCGCGAACTCACTCTTCACCGCGTTTTAAAGTAACTAGTCGTCAAACAGAGGTTGTTTTGCTACGCGCATTTTGTGATGGGTCATCCACCCATTAATATGATCGGTGTAGGGTTCATTACCTACGGTATGATGGAAGGTGTAGCTGGTCTATCGCTGAGACCTATATGGCGTTTCGCCGCTGAGCAATTGTGGGATTTGCTTTGCAGAATCCTCTCTGTATACGACACACTGGTGTTCACTGTAACGTATGTGGACATCGTGCGTGGTACAGGAGGATTGGATAGTAAGATCGATAGTAACCGTTCCGTGGTCGAGATTGGAAATTCTGACAATTTGTGCTTTCCTCGTTCTCTCGTTGTGGCCCTCGCTAATTCGCGTAGTAAACAAGACCGAAGTGCTGAAGGGAAAAATTTTTATGACCGTATAAGGCATAAGAAATCGAAACTTCAACGGGACGAGGCTGAGCGGCTCGTGAAAGAGGCTCGAGCTGTAGTCCCTGCGTCGGGTTGTGGACTACCTGAATTCGAGGTATTTCAGCCGCACTTTACGGCAGCGGGTATTGCTATAGTTGTCTACGATTGGGATTCGTTGGGTAGCGGCGCAGAACCGATTTTCGGTAGCCAATCGAGATTTGAAAACACGTCGGCCTCAACGGTGCTTAATATCGCTATTTTTAAAGGTGAAAATCACTTTTCGCCGATAACAAATCTCTTGACCGCCGGCGGCACGCGCAACTATTGTATTCCTTGTATCGCATCCTATCGGTTTTTGTACCAACATAAATGTAAAAGTATATGCCCGCGCTGCCATTCCTCGCCACCGTGTGCGATTGAGTCTTCCGCTTACGATAGCACTGACAATGGTGAGGAGTGGGAGTGCGCGGATTGTAGTAGATTTTTTCACGGTGCTGCGTGTTTTGAAAATCATCGTAAGCCTCGCGAAAGTCGCGTGAAATCTCAATCGGGTGAAAGAACGTCGGTCTGCGAAACGGTACGATTTTGCAAAAAATGCTCGAAGTTATTCGATTCAACAGCGAAATCCCATAATTGTGGTAAAGCGTTTTGCCAGCTATGCCGTAATCTTCATGATTACAACGAAAATTGTTATATGCAGCCGTTAGCACCTCGTGTTGTAGCCGACCCTCGTAAGCATCCACGAACTCTTTTTATCTTTTATGATTTCGAGAAGCGCCAGGACTCGTTTTTTACCAAATCGCCGGAAGATGATACCCGTGAGCATATTGTAACGCTTTGCGTAGCTCAGCAACTCTGCGAATTTTGCTTAGAACGCACAGATAGTATCGCCATGAGCGGCGATGATATCTGTGAATGGTGTGGTGTTCGAAAACACGTTTTTCGAACATCACCCGTTCAGGAGCTCGTAAACCTTGCATTAGGCCGCACGACGAGGCTTCGTCAAATTGTGTGTATAACGCACAAAGCTAAGGCGTTCGATGCGCAATTCATTTTACGCTACATTGTCGAGCGATGCAATGATCACGGAACGCCTGAACTCATTCTCACGGGAAACTCAATAATATCTATGCGTGTCGGCCGAACGGTGTTTATCGATAGTATGAATTATTGTCATATGCGATTGAGCGCTCTTCCGGAGGCTTTCGGCTTCAAACATTCAATGGCAAAGGGGTATTTTCCGCATCTCTTTAACACACTGGCCAACCAAACTTATCGTGGCGAACTACCTGCTGCGGAGTACTACTCGCCAGACTCAATGAGTCCCACTGAGCGCAATGCTTTCTACGCGTGGTACACGCAGCAGATAGAGTCGCGTCAAGTATTTGACTTTCAAGTTGAGATTGAGAAGTACTGCTCACTTGATGTCGATATTTTGAGGCGTGCGTGTAGAGAATTTCGGAAAATATTTCTCGAGGCCCGTAACGTTTGTCCGTTCACCGAGGCTGCAACAATCGCATCGGCCTGCTCGAAAGTTTACAGACGTAACTTTCTTGCACCACAAAGTATAAGACTTATACCTAGCGAAGGGTACCGCCTAGCCGATCAACACTCAAGGCAGGCCATTGAGTGGTTATTATGGGTGGAGCAGTGTTTAGGTCACGAGATCGTGCACGCGGGTAGAGCTCGAGAATATACTCACCGAAGGACTGGTGGTCGATGGCTACCTGCAATTGGAAGAGGATAGGTTCGTCTTCCAATTTCACGGTTGCTATTGGCACGGGTGCCCCCGTTGTTTCCCTGATAACCGTACGCTATCGTCGCGTGCCAACACCGAATCGTACGAGAATGGTTACGAATCGCCGCTTTTCATGAATTTTGGCCTTGATGCGGCAGTACTTAATATCATCGCACAACTGCCAGCTTTCGCGAAAACATTTTTTTTGTGATAATCAATACAGCATTTCAGGAACAACCGATTATAAGAAAATTATGTTTTTTTTAACAGTCCTAATGTACACGTTAGAAATAAAAACTGTCGTTTGGTTGTGTGTGTGTGTGTGTGTACGGATGATCATTATAAATTGTATGTTTTGTATTGTTGTAAATTAATTTTAATAAATAAAAAAGACTTTCCCTTCTACCAACACTTTCTCCTCCTTTATACTGATGCCTTTATGTTGATTTCTCATATTTTTTTATTGTTGTAAATTAATTTTAATAAATAAAAAAAATAAAGACTTTTTCCCTATTACCAACATTTTCTCTCCTTTATACTGATGGCTTTATGTTGATTTCTCAATAAAAAAAAATATTAAAAATATTTTTGCATTCCTGTGTCGAATTTATTTAATATAATTGTAAGATTAAAGCCCAATATAATTATAAGCATTAGCACATGCGCCTTACAAGCTTGAGTAGGGCAGCGCATGTGCCAGTATAAAAGCTAATCGCCACGTTCACTCGCGCATAAGCTGATTGAGCGAGCAATCGAAGCCACAGTATATAAGCTAGACCACCGCACGTCGAGTTAGCTTATAGCGACGTGTGCCCGCCGCGCCGCCGCCGCCGCCGCCGAGAAGCTTCTTGACACACACACACATAGACGTACACATATTTGATTGTGACATCAGAAAATAGTAGTTCTTCGCGAGTGCGTGCAAGAAAGCAAACGAAGCATATAGAGACACGCGTTAAATTTTTACGAATTCGCAAAGTTTTTAATACACCGAGATCGTGCGATATGGACGTGCGTTGGAAGCATCCGTGGACATCGTTAATCTGTGGTCCAACGGAATGCGGTAAAACAGTGTTTGTACGACGATTCTTACGCAATCTCTCGGCCATGAGCGACGCCATCTTCGATCAGATTATTTTCTATCATGGTGATAATCTCGATCGCGATACGGTGAATTTACTGAAAAATTCTCTTCAAGAGAATTTTTCAGTAAATTCATCGTCAGCAAAGCATATTGCTAAAATCGAATTTCACGAAGGATTACCACAACCTGAGGACTATTCAAGCGACAAAAATTTGAAAAAATTAATTATTATTGACGATCTAATGCGTGAATCGTCGAATAATACAATAGTAGATCTCTTCACAAAAGGTAGTCACCATAAAAATATTAGTGTTATTTTTATAACACAAAATATCTTTCATCAGGGCCACGGACAGCGTGATATTTCGTTAAACGCTAATTATATTGGAATATTTAAAAATCCATGAGATCGAGCACAAATACAGCATCTGGCGAGGCAAGTATATCCCGAAGATCCGCGTTTCTTGGCAGAAGCCTATCACGATGCTACAGCACAAACACATGGATATTTACTCTTAGATCTAAAGCAATCCACACCCGATATTTGTCGTTGTCGTACATCTATATTTCCCGACGATCCACAAATGCATGTATACGTGCCGAAAAATAAACGAGGATTTCGTCAATGGATACACAGACACACACACACACACATACATGCGTATTTAATCTAATGTAGTGACAACTAGTGCATCAGTAGTGAAAGTGTGCGTCTTGTGTAAACATCGTACACAAATACGTAAGAAAATATGATGGTAAAGAAGACAACGTCAAAGCGTCGAGAGGTGTCTACACGATCGCCGATCGGTAAACGTGAAGCCTCTCTACTCAACGCTCTCTGTCACGCTAATAAAGAGCAATAAAGAGCTCTGCTACGCACTGCCGATGAGCCATTAGTCAGATGTATATGCGAATGCGTACTAAATGTTTTACGGGGAATGGTGAAAATAAAATCGGACGTTAAACATCGTTTGAGAAAATATAAAAAAGTGTTACGTCAACTCGTGCCGTGCTCACGGGCTAAGCAGAGACAGAACGACGGTGGTAAATGATGCAACGGTGGCGCCGCTGAACGCAAAAGATGAAAATATAATTGGAGAGCGAAAAAACGGCTTATGATGCAGAAAGGATGTGGAGCATTTTTACCGCTTTTATTGACGCCGATTATCTCAACACTGTTTAGTAGAGTGTTTGGCGGCAACGGTGGAGGAAGTAATTAACATTCAGGCGTAACGAGAAACACATCGACAATGGAACACACAAAGAAAATAGTTTTGGTATCGGCCGAGGAAGCTGGCCGATGGAAAGAACCAATGGTCGGCGGTGGAATTAACATCAATGGAGAAACCCATACATCGACAGTCGGTGAAAAATCTGTATAAACACCGGGGGATGCTGTATCACGACTCGATGTCGAACTAACCGATATTCTACACTCGAATAAGTATCGTGATGATGCGGAAAAATGGAAACAGTATCTACAGGTACTACAGCGATATTTATTTCTCGTCGAAGCACGAAATGGTCCACTAGATCCAACGTTATCCGGAGCATCTTCTTCTTCTGCCTCGTCACAATCAACGCAACACCGTGAAAATGAAGATTTTCATGAGGCTTCGGTAATAAAAAGTGTCCCACGAATGCACAAACGTAGAGCTATTGCACTCGTGGACTATCTGCGAAACTCTCCAGCAGCGTCTCAACGTATCACTTGGAATCGCGAAGGACGTGTGACTATAGACGGTATGCTTATACCAAATTCGAATATTCTCGATCTCGTTAATGATGCAATACACTCGAGAAAAGGCTTCCAAGCTAACGGACGGCGACAGTTTATCAAAAGCCTTCGCGCAGGCTCGATACCACGTGAATTTATTGGAAACGAAAAAATATGGTTCATGGGTGAACAGAGTATCGGCGGTAAACGAAAGGGAATCCCTACTGATTTGCACGAGGACGACGACGACGACGACGACGAGGACATTAACGATCGTAAAGACACTACTGAGGGCAATAAAGGGATTATATTGACCGGCACTCAATCAACCACACGAAACTCTAGAAAAAATAAAAAGAAAAAGGATCGTGCTGCTACTGAAGCTATTCTACAACAACCCACAAAACAACAGAGAAGAACAAGAAAAAATATTGAATTACCACGAGGATTTGAACATTGGCTTTCACTGTGAACTAAATATACAAAGTGTGTGTGTGTGTGTGTGCATGTGTGACGAGTGAAATTAAATTAAATTTGGAAAAGTGTATTACGATCCTGCAGATCCGGCCGGTTATGCTGGTGCAAGACGTCTTTTCAATAATAATAAAAAATAAAGCAGCCGATGTTTATGACTGGCTGACCCAACAAGATACATACACCATTCATAAACCAGTGCGATGTCTTTTTCCACGACTTCGATACAACGTCATCAACATAGACGATGTTTGGGAGGCCGATCTCGTGGATTTACGATCGTTAAAAAGCCAAAGTGATAATGTCGCTTATCTACTCACGGTCATCGACGTCTTAAGCAAGTATGCATGGGTCGAACCGCTACGAGACAAAACTGTGCATGAAGTCACAGTGACCTTTAAAAGGATTTTCGAGCGCAGTGAGGGACGCCTACCTGCCTGTCTACAAACCGATAAAGGAAAAGAATTTGTCGGCAAAGAACTACAAACATTTCTCCAAAAGATCGATATTCGCTTTAGGGTTACGCGCAATCACGATATTATATATGTGGCGCCATCTGTAGGATTTCCGTGATCTTCGAGCAAAAGCTATAGTACAAACGACGAACTACATTTCGAGCGAGGATCGATCAACGCTTCCAAGAAAATCGATGGGCTATCCCCCTAATGGGCTACAGGAACAAGGGTGGCAGACGAGGCTAGAAGAGCAAGCGAGACAGAAATAGAGGTGGAACCAATATAAAAGGAGGGTGCGCGCCAACAAAAGGGCACTTCTCTTTAGATCGTTTTCAGAACCAGTCAGCCGAGGAACACCAGAAGGAGCCAAGAGACACAGAAGGAAGGAAGCCAAGGGAATTGTGGACGGATTGGACTTACAAGAAAATAGCAAACCATTAAAACGGTCACTGCTAGATGCCTATGTCTGATTTATTCTGTTAACAGGAGCAGAAAATAGCAAACCATTAAAACGTTCACTGCTAGAAGCCGATGTCTGATTTAATTGTTAGCAGGTGCTGAAAAACCCTAACTACGAGATTTCACGATTATACAACGCAACTACCTTCAGAGAAGTTAACAGCATGACAGACGGGAGTTGGTCACATAACGTGAACGGAAGGAGCAAGTCGAGAATTTCCATGTGAAGCATTTAATCTTTTCCACGACCGACAAAACCAACGAAGCCATTTTGAGTCGACACCACGAACACAATCACTGCAACGAAGCAAAGGAGCCATCGAGGAACGAATTCGGTAATCTCTAACCAGAGATACCGAAAACTGAAAAATCCGGCGACATTCCACCTGTCGCGTGGGGTCGGCCATCTTGGCCCGACTGACGACTTCCTGCATCGACCACGATCATCACTCGTCGCCGCGCCAACTACCGAGAAGTCGAGCAACCGACCGTAGGAGTGAGAGGTCCGAGGCTTCACGAAAGTGAGAGAGACAGCGCTATACAAGAATAGCACGTCAAGACCCCGTGGCGCTGATTGGATGTACGAGCTCACCAATTCATGACAAGCCAATAGGATCTATTTAAGGATAAAATCAATACTTTAAAGTAATCATTTTCCGTCTGATGTCGCCACTGGTCACAAGAATTACGAAATTTCTATAAACTGTTCAAAAATATCTTGCTACTTGAAAAATCGATAGTATTTCACATTGTTAAACCATATATTTCGTGTGTTTTTATGAATAAACCCTACTTTTACCTATTATTTGAAGCCTACATTAATTTCTTTCCTATTCGAGTCTCAAATTCTAGACTTTCAGAATTATTAAATTTAATGTAATCCAAAATTATCGTTACAATATAAAAGCGGCGATCGTCGAACGTTTTAATCGCGCACTCAAAGAAAGAATGTGGCGTTATTTTACACATCAAAATACTCGACGATACATCGATGTTTTACAACAATTTGTAAATGCGTACAATCATGCAAAACATTCGTCAATTAAAATGCAACCGGCTGCCGTGACTTTGGACAATGCCAATATAGCAATGGAGAATATGACAAATGCGTCAATGAAACAACGCAACAAAAGACGTTTTACATTAGTTAAATACAAGTGCGGCGATTACGTTAGAATTAGTAGAATAAAAGGCACCTTCGAGAAGGGTTACGAGCGTAATTGGAGTGAAGAAATATTCAGAATTTCGAAAATTTCAAACCGCCAAGGAATACAAGTGTACGAACTGCGCGATCTCGAGGGTGAATTAATTGACGGTTTCTTTTACACAGAAGAAATAACACCAGTGCACGAGAAACGTGTGACACAGAATCAAGATTTTAAAATCGACCTTGTCATACGCACAAAAGGAAGTGGCGCTAAGAAGCAACTTTTCGTTAGCTGGGTCGGCTATCCTTCGAAATTTAACTCGTGGATACCTGCGTCTAACGCCTACGCTCTCAACACCTACGATCCAAACGCGTCTATTATGAACGACGAAAATTTTTTTTTGGTCCTGCCTAGTAACAGCAGCATGCGATACTTTCCCGATAACACGACAATACACTTCATCACGCGTCTTTCACGTGAAATACATCTAGATGGACATTGGGCTGTGGGTTTATCGGAAATCCACATTCCCTGCACAATCATACACTTACAGCATGACGACACGGAAATTCAATGGACACCGTGTGACCAGGAAAAACACAAGAGTGCTCATATCCCGTACGGTGTATACAAAAGCCGCGAGGAATTTACAACGAAAATCAATAATCTACAGGGCTTGCGCGAAGCTGGTATACAGCTTATTAATGCCAAAAAGGCCAATGGTTACACGGCCATTGAGGGCGAGAAGATGACGGAAAAATGCGAACACAAATTATAATACCCAACAATGTACTACTGAAAGAGACTGGAGAACAGACGAAGGAACATACCTGCATTTCATTCGGTGGCGCGAACGAGAAGGACAGAAGGATGCCCGCCTGCATCGCTCGAGCGCTACCTGAACCGCTCTTTGTCTATACCGATCTACGTGTACCCTATACAGTGGGTGACACTCAGGCCGCACTGTTACGTATAGTTAATCTAAACACCTCGCTCTATACATACGGCTCGATTCAAGTGAAATATTTTTCACCACCAAATTACATACCTTTACTGAATAATTGCTTTCGCACGATCGAGATAGATATAAGGGACCATCTTGGCAAACCGATCACATTCGAGTACGGGACGTTAACCCTTACGCTTCACTTTAAGCGTATCGCTTAGATCCGCCATTATGGTGGTCCATTACACGTCTTATTACGAGAACCAGATTGGCGGTGGCGGACGTATTGGTAATGTTTTTGTGGGTGCCCCTTATCAACGGGGCCACGGTATTGGTCGATTTCTCGGTGGATTATTCCGAAGTATACTGCTATTGCTGAAAAAAGGAGCTAAAGCCGTGGGAAAAGAAGCTCTACGCACGGGCTTACATGTTCCCGAAGACGTGAGTGTTAACCATATGCCATTCAAGGAATCACTGAAACGACGTGCAACAGAATCACGGGAAAACCTACAACGTAGGGCAAACGAAAAAATCGCTCTACTTATGGATGGATCGGGATATAATACATCGGTCACCGCGTAGTATGCAGTCGTTAACGGGTCGTGCACCTGTGCGTACCGTTGCGCGAACACACCATGACAAAGAAGAAGAGCAGAAGAGGAAAGAAGAGGACCACCACCGCAGCATCGAAGAAAAAAAAGACGAGGACCGGCAAAGTGACGAAAAGACAAAAAATCACAAAGAAAAAGAAGCAGACAGTAAGTGATATTTTCGGAAGTACTTAAAAATGTCGTTTTTACACTCACACTCTTGCGAATGTATGAATTCAGAGCTAGACTTATTCACCATACCGCCAACACAGACGCATCGTAGAAGCATCGCAATGGGTACACAACAAGTCTGTATCCTCACTGTCGGACGACAGACCCATTGAATTTGTCATACCTGGCCACGGTGAGGAATACCTACATCTCGCACACACAATGATCTGCGTAAAACTCAAAGTGCTAGCCAGCGCCGATTCCGCCTACAGAGTAGCACCTGTTAATAACTTTCTACATAGCCTCTTAAATCAAGTGGATGTGTTTTTTAATCAAAAACTCGTTACACCGCCTAATAATGCTTATGCTTATCGAGCGTATATTGAAACATTATTAAATTATGGCCCGGCTGCAAAAGCGTCTCATCTCACGACCGCTTTATGGTATGCCGACGACCCAGGTACTTTTGAGACAATGCCTGGCTCGAAAACTAACCCAACTAATACTGGCCAAGAGATAAGATCAAAGTATATTAGAGGCGGAAAAAATAGACATCTGCATTGCGACGTATTTAATCAGGATAAATTTTTGATAAGCGGTGTAGAAGTACGCCTACGACTCGTACGCTCAAAAGACGACTTTTGTCTTATGGAAGCACCAATACAAGTACTCATGCCTAAAGTGAAAATTAACGATGTGACTCTACTTGTGCGACGATCAAAAATTAGTCCCGGTGTACTGATAGCACATGCTAAAACTCTAGCTAAAACTACAGCAAAATACCCCATAACACGCGTAGAAGTGAAATCCTTCACTATGCATAGCGAAATAATCGGTGATACACTGGATACTGTTATTCTTGGACAATTACCCAAACGCATAATACTCGGTTTTGTCTATAACAAGGCCTTCAATGATGACAAAAAGCTGAAGCCTTCAATTTCCAACATCACTCAATAAACTTCCTTTCGCTCTACGTGGACGGCCAACAGATACCTGGAAAACCCCTTCAACCTGAGTTTGGCGATGACGAAACGTGGGTTCAGAGCTACCATACTCTCTTCTCCGGTACAGCTATACACTTTCAAAACGACGGACTCGATATTTCACGCGAGGCATACGCTAAAGGCTTTTGTCTTTTTGCCTTTGACCTAACGCCCGATTTATCAGCAGATTGTTATACACACTGGAATCTCGTGAGACACGCTAGTGTGCGAATAGAAGTACGCTCCGGCAAGGCTCTATGCTCTACAATAAATTGCATCGTTTATGCCGAATACGATAATGTAATCGAGATCAACTCGGCTCGTCAGGTTATAATCGATTTTAGCGCCTCAACGTCAAACTGCTTCAACTCTATCCCCACCATCTCTACAAAAACTACGCATCACATATGCTACGCAGAGGGCGCTAACGCTCTGAACTACTGTTCAGAGCGTTAGACGGCGGGGTTTAAATACTTTTAAACCCCGCCGTCTAACCATATTCTACAACAGTTTATCTCAAACCTTGAGCATGGGCGCTATCGTAGATATTCAAGCTCTATACGGCAAACAAGGCGAGTTCCTACCTAAGGAAGTTGCCGTGACAACGCTACAAGGTGATAATATTGGTCACTGGGTGATCGATGCACCTTACGAGTTTGGCAGTTTACCCAAAGAAATACGTGGAAGCAATAATCAACTAACGTGCTTTCATCATGGTATCGAGTGGGTTGACGGTGATACACCATTGTCAAAAGTATACACTAACCTAAGAGTCATGTGTCGTTACGCGCTTCGTATATACACAGGTGGTGCACAAAAAGCGGAAATACTACGTGATGTACTGGGTCGTGATATTGTAAATTTAGAGGAATACGAAGGACCCACCTTCAAAAATATGCCACCCCACGACACATGGTGTATTTATCACATCGCTGCGAGGGAAGATTCCGCAAAATGCGCATTAAATAATGTGGGAAAAATTAAACGTTTTCTTCAAACGCCAACTTTTGGCCTCAACGAATCCCATTTATTCGGAACCCCTTGGCGCAACGCCTAAGAAAAATCGACCACTCGACAACGTGAGAAAATCCCTTCATAGCGAGATCTCAACTGATAATAATCACCCGGCCCCAACCAGATGGGTATAGACGAACTACCTGTAACAGGTGTCACCAGTTCCTCATCGAACACTTGTGACAGCACAGTACCTGCCGAGGACATAGTAGCCCTTTACCGCTCCAAGGCACAGTCACCCCCTCCTCCACCAAGACCAAAACGACAGCCAACACCTAACACACCTCGTAGCAGCCATCATCATTATCATCATCATCAGCAACATCATCGTAGATGTCGGCCCCCTTCTGGACGAGAGGAGAGCCTATATAATGAACAGCCTGGAAGTACTTCAAGCGCTACAGCATGTACGAGCCCATACGAGAGGAGTCTTTCCAGCCGATCGTATCTCCAGTCGCTGGTCTAGACCCACTGCAATCGTTGCCAACACCGACGATCATACAAAACCTGGAACACACTGGGTCGCCTTCTACGTCGACATCAATGGCCGAGGTGTCTTTTTCGACAGCTACGGGCTGCCTCCACTCGTCAACAGACACCACAACCGTCTACGTAGAAACACCACATCTTACATATGGAACACTAAACCACTACAATCAATCAAGTCTAAAGTATGCGGAGAATATTGCATTATGTTTCTTGATTATATGTCTCGTGGTCACGCCAATCTGCTTTTTCTCGGCTATTCTCGACAAACAAAGTGAAAAACGACGCTATTGTACGACGATACTACAAAAAATTAAAATATGTAAAACGTAAAAATCGTTATGATAAAAAGCGACGACCTAGTGTACTTGAGGGGTCCGGCAATACATGTACAACACCCTGTATACAAACGTGCGCAGCCCGTTTCGGCTGCCATCTGTGAAAATTCAAAATAAACAAACAAATAAAAATTTACATTGTGTTATTATTTATACATCCCTACCATCGACACTACCACCTCCACCATCATCTTTACCACCTCCAATGTCCTCAAAAGTGTATAAAAGCAGAGAGTCATAGCTCGATCAAACACACTCGTGAAAAAACCGTAGTAACTTCAACAGTAAAATGGAAGTCATCAACGGAATACTCGTGATCGACTGCAGTAAAGATCCGTGGGAACTCACCAGAGAGAAACTAGAATATATTCCAAAACCTCTACTACTGAGATACTGGGCAGATTCCATTCATTATATTTGGAATAAACTTACCGAACACATTCAAATGGATCCCGAGGTTGCATCATATCAACTCTGCAAAATACACTGGACTTCGCCGGATCTCTACTCACCAATGGCTATCCTCCCACCAAGAGGGAATGCACCGACTGCCAAATACGCGACGATTTCAACGGCGACTATTCAACCACGAGACCACCTACACCATCCACACCACCACCACTATTACCACCCAAGACTTCTCTAGCACTTACTAAATCAGCTCGCACAACAGATATTAAAAAATATTTTCAAAAATGTACACTTCGACAAATATTCAACAATAAAAAATATATATATTTTCAACAACTCACTCTTTTTCATTTTTTTACTACTTACCGATATTAGAGTTAATCTATACCAAGAAATTGACTTTACCGACTATAGGCAGAGGACATCAACCTTACCGACCACCGGAGGATCGTCGATTCTACCCATCTTGACTTGCTGAAAAAACCGACCTTACCGACCGCTGGAGGATCGCCAATTCTACCCATCCTGACGCGCCAAAAAAATTTCCACTAGCCAAAACTAACAGCCACTCACAACTCGGGAAATCTTCTCAAACCAATCACAGCTCGGGCAATTCCCCTAGGACCAATCACAGCTCAGGGAATATCATTAAAATCTTTCCCCGGCCTCTCATTGGCTCCCTATATTGTACCCTCTCCCCCCTCCATAGGGGGGAGAGGGCCCCGAGACAGACAGTCGAAGGGGTGGAGGACTGGCGCCAGACATAGGGAGAGGAGTGGGGGTACTGTCTTCCTATACCTGTACCTTACTACTGGTGTTCCTATGGACGACGCACTTTAAGTGCCATCGTTCTGAAATTCTTATAGAATGTTCGGCAATAATTTTTAAAATTTTCTGCAGAATTTGAATTGGATCACCTACCGTACTTCGGAAATATTCAATTCGGAATAAATAGAGTAGCAGTAGCGACCGTCGCGCCAGGAGTAACAGCCCGTCCAGTCAGACAGACAAATCGTAGTGTGAAGGCAACATTAATTTCTTTTTTAACTTGGCGTCGAGTCGCTACCGCGACTCTTGATGTCAAAGTTGTTCATGCGGTATACGCCATAGGTTACACTCGCTTAGAATGAATAGATGATGACATGAAAAAAAAGCCAAAAAATTGTGTCGAGAAGAAAATTTTCTTCCCCAATTTGTGTCCAAATTTCAAGTCAGTTGTCGAAAGTATCTGTTCTCTCTCTGACTCATGCATTTTCGGGTTATCGCGCTCTCTCGCACCAACGCGTTGATTGTTTGTCTTGCCCGAAAAACAATTGATATCTGGCGCCCTAACACCCGAGTAGCGGGCGTCCATAGGAGCACCTTAACTTCACGACAATAGTTCGGTAAACCATATGAAATCTGTTTCAACTATAAAATATGGTTCCACATATTATAAATCTTTTACTACGATGTTATTGTTGGAAATACCATGGTCCTTTTTCTCGGAGTGATGCTACATATTTAATTTAGAGAAGACCGGCAGAAGGATTCGGATTTTATAGAAACTTGATTTCTTGTTCATTATTTCGCTAATATTCCTTTTTTTAAATTGATTTAATTAAAACAAGGATGCAAAGGTAAACTTTGCACATTGAATCTTCATTATTTTTCTCTTTTTGTAAAGCTTCCTCTATGAAGGAGCCAAAATCGATTACCATGCCCTCTCAGCTAGAGGCAGCTTTGTAAAAAGCTGAAAATAATGAGGAAGCAAGGTACTGTTTTACATACTTGTTTATTATTTTTAAAACTAAATAAATGAGGTGTAGTTGTCATAGTTTTAAATGGAATTTTGAGAAATCCCCATAATTCTTAGTCATCGTTTTTAGAAGCTGGCAATAGAATAAAAGTTTGGATGAAATATTCATAATACTAAAATCGTGAACTTTCAATGATAATAAGTTTTAAAAAAAGTTTTTCAATTTATTTAAAAAAATTATCTAATTAAATAAATTAGCTGATTACCCAACACACATGATGTTTTTTACATTACCGTTTGAGAATTTTTTAAAGGCTTTTGTTATGAAACCGGACCGTCAATGACACTAAAGTTTGTTCTGTGTACTCTGAAATCTTTCTACGAAAACACATCCAAAATTCGCGACTTTTCAACCTCTTATCTGTGAATTAAAAAAGAATTCTTTTTGATCAAAGGCATATAAAAAACCAAATTCCCTGAGAATTTCCTTGTCCTTGTAATTTTAAAAAAATGTATAAATGCGTTCAACAATATATATTGAAAGAGACGACAAAAACGTCTATATCTGAATTTAAGATCACATGATACGCTGAAGGATACCTTAATCATAGCCTAAAGTCGTTGAGCCCATAAAAGAAGTAATCTCATGTCTACTTTTTTTTTCTTTGCTCGCGCGTTCTTTTGTAACTCACCCGGGGAAGTACGGGCATGAGAAAGGAATCTCAGTTGGTCGCGGGGGCAGCGCCGAGAGCTCGTAACAAGCGCGTGAATGTAGGGGTGGAAATGCTGATGTTTGCGCTCACCGCATACTCGCGTCTCTATAGCAGAGTTATACCGAGTAGGAGGATACTACAGATTCTGTGGATGGGCGACGACGCGCAGTCTATCGGCGTGACTATCCCGACGGGAGATATATATATATATATATATATATATACTACAGATTCTGTGGATGGGCGACGACGCGCAGTCTATCGGCGTGACTATCCCGACGGGAGATATATGTATATATATATATATATATCTAATATCGAACCTGCAGCGTGAGCTCGAGTTGCATATCGTACCTTACTTATTACTTTTCCCTAATTTATCAGTCAGTAACTCTACTTTCTTTTCACCTCATTTAATCAAATATCTTGATATACAATATCAAGATTTAATCTAATATCTTGATATAGGAACAACAATCTTTCAAAGATTGTTGTTCGTACTATCGGGCGCCTCGCCCCCCGAACCCCCCACCGGGACTTCGCCTCTGGACCCAGCTATTTTTAGAATCCCCTCCTCCCCCACTGAAAACTCGTAACGCAGCTCTGTTAGAGCAACATACAGGTGTCCGAAAAGCGCTCTTCTCTTACGACGAAGCTCTCCCTACGCAAAGTCTCTAGCACACTACAGCTCTCAAATCGTTATTAAATCGCAGACTCGGTGACGAAAGTTGAGTGAGATCTCTAAACGAAGTTCTCCAAAACGAATCTCGAATCTCGAAAATCTCGCAGTCATTGTCATCGTTTTATTCGTGCTATTATTGGTCGGCGGTGTCGTCAGACAGTCATACTGGGATCCTGACCAAGATCATGCATTCATTTTTTTTTTTGTTTATGTCAAATGTCAAAACTGATGTAAAGAGACTCGGGCGCTTTAGCTCCCGAGTCCCCTAACCCTAGTTCCATTAAAAAAATGAGTGAATTTCAACAACAGCCGGACGAATGACACCTAGTTATTCAGCCGGTTAACGGACGGGCTGATACTTCGTTGAAAGAATCAATTTTCTTGGCTTCGGAGAAATACGAGATAACACTTATTATGAAACGTAGTATGTTTTTGGATGAATGTCTGAGGACGGAATTTTTCGGTCCACCCGTTCTTTTATTATCGATTTTTAAATGACTAAAAGTATGATTTTCATAGATTTTTTCTATTTCATCTGACTTCAACTCGCTATAAATTTTAGATTTCGCTACAGAAAAATCTAAAGTAATTTGGGTAATGACTTTCGTTTATACTACGAACAATAAGACTAGTCGGAAGTCAATAACTATCATAGTTTTTTTACAACAATAGTTTAAAATAGTTGTTATCTTAAAAACGGTGAGACGTATAAGAATAAAAGAACTAAAAATCTTTGTTAAAAATAGATATATCTGTATCTGCATGTAAAAAATTTGAACTTTTCATGAACAGCAATAAAGTTATGATTTTTTACTTTGAGTAGCTTTGGTTACGTCGTACATATACACGTACGTGGAGCTAATAGCGGGTTTTATAAATATCGTTATTAATTAATATCTGAAACATTTAAAATTATTTTGGTTGCCGTTTTGCATTCGTTAATTTTTTTAATGAATTTTAAGCATTTAAAATTTTTTTCATCATTGTCGACAGCGAAGATCGTGAAGTTGTGTATTTTGTTAGTAATAAAATAAAAAACTCAATAATTCAAGATTTCCTGTACACCCTTCCATTGATGAGATCTCTAAGTACTTTTAGGGTTTTTTCAGATTTTTGGAGAAATTTTCGTTCGATAAACGAAAGGCTTGAACTTTAGTGACGAAATCATAGCCAAATATGTGATTTTAAGAAAACCATAACTTTTAATATATTAATAGAAAAAAATGGTCTATGGTACGAATAAAAACCTTGATATCACACTTTAATTAGAATTAATTCTTTTTTAAATACGGTGAACTCTCCGTAAGATAGCGCACTCGGGGCTCCGGAAGCGCTAGATTACAGAGAGTGCAATTTTATGGAATGCCCCCACCAGCCTACAAGTAGGCGGAGCTTCAGAGGGAGACACAGGATTTAAATATAAGACACACATCGAACAATTTTATATATATTTCGCGTTGCTTACACTCGGCTTTGAAAGTCGATAATACATTATTTTATTTTATTATCACTTAAGTTTTTAACCTTATTTTTTTATTATGCTTTTATTATCACAAAGAAAATCTTATATTAATATTTGGACCGTTCGTGAATGTATAAACTAACAAATCTAGGAACAAATAAGGACCATTTTTCGAGAACTATTCTCTCCTATTGCAATCGTTGTTGTACCGCTTGTTCAATTATCGAATTTTGAATTCGATGCAACGTTATTATGTTCTCCCTCGAATAATTACCATTCTGATCACAGTACTGTATGACTTTGTGAACAGCATCTTTGGCTTCGGTACTGGAGATTTCCGTCGTTGGTACGGGAGACTGAGACTCCGATTCAGCTCCGGCCAGTTCGAGAGTATTTTCTTTATCACCAATGATTGCATCGATTATTTCTTCATCGTCCATAAGCGCAAATTCTTCTGTCGCGAAGTTCAGCCATGCATCAATATCTGCAACCGTGACGTCCTGATGGTCCACTTCGCTCTGGAGTGTTCGATGAAACTCGATGACTTCAGCTCCGAAATTCTGTGTGGTACCTTCGCCGCACGCTTCAGTTTCAGTGCTGCCGGAGAGTTGACAATCAATGTCTTCGCTGCCAACTCCAGAAGTCTTCGCAGTTTCTTTGGAAGCAGCTCTTGAATACTCGCTTCGTGGCCACAGCTGAAACAGAATTTTTAATATATATATCAAATATTGTTTGCCAAATACTTTATTATTTTTATTCTAGTTTTTTAAGGATAAAAAAAAATTAATTTTTATTGTAAGGATTACTTTTTCCTCACCGATCAAAAATTTTGAAATAATTATATTTTTTTAGTATCGCTGCGAAGGATTTTTTAGTCGCTGAACCCACCGGTTGGGTCAACCGGTGTGAACCAGAACTTTTTTGTCTGACTCGGCCCCCTTAAATGAAACTTCGCATTACAAGTTTGAAATTTAGTAAACTACGTATATAAATACTTACTTGATTCCACGACCGTGCAATTGTTAGAGCTGGCAGTTCGTCCCACGCAGCTGCAGATCCAAAAGATTACATCTTTGATGTTGATGCTCTTTATATAGTGCACCAGGTTTCCTCCGACGTTGAGACTCTCGACCAACGAAAACATCAGCTTCTTGCGATAATTCATCTTCAAACATTTCAGAAGCCCTTGATCCATCGGTTGAATTAATGAAGTCGTGTTCAGAGGGAGGAAGGCAACTCGAATCTCTCCTTCGCTGAGAACCTTTGGATGTGCGCTGCAGTTGTCTACGAACAAAATTGCCTTCGGGGGAAGCCCTCTTTGCTTCAAGAATGTTGTGACGCTTGGCATAAATTCTTCAGCGAACCATTCTGCAAACAGGGTGCTGTTCATCCACGCACTTTTCTGGTTTTTGTAGCACACGGGTAGAATTTTGATGTTCTTGAGAGCTCTTGGTTTCGCAGACTTTCCAATCACCATGAGAGGGAGCTTCAGTGAACCTGCGGCATTACTGCAAGCCATAACAGTAATTCTGTCTTTATTGCCCTTTAATCCAGAAGCTCCAGGTTGGTTCCTCGCTGAAAGAGTTTTTTGAGGCAGCATTCCGTAGTTCAATCCAGTTTCGTCACAATTGAAGATCTGATCCGCAGTCAACTCCTCGTTCAAAATCATTTCAGCAAACGTGGTCTTAAATTTTGTGGCCGCTGCCTCATCTGCTGACAATTTTTCTCCAGAAATTGACACACCGCGAATCTGGTGACGATCTTTCCACTTGGACAACCAACCTTCGCTCGCTTTAAAATTATCCTGCCCGCCCAGTGTTGCGTGGAAGTGCAAAGCCTTCGCTCAAAGAAGCGGTCCACTGAGAGGCACTCCAGCTGCTCGATTTTGCTCGAACCAAACCAAGAGTGCTTCATCCACGAGTCCATTCTGCGTTTTTCGCAGTCGAAGCTTTTTCTTCGCGACATCACTGTCCTGTTTGGAGACCCATTCCTTGATCGATTCCTGTTTTTGTTTCCATGAGCGGACGGTCGATGGATGGCACCCTAATTCGGCCGCGATCTGTGATGATGGTACGCCTTTGTTAATTTCCTCGAGTGCCTTTACTTTGTCGCTGACCATCACCGCCTTATGTCGCCGATTTTTCGTCGAGTCCGTCGATTCCATTGAGGTTAGGACACTCAGGACACGTTAAAATTAAACACGCCGCCAGACCGAAAGACGCTTGTGCGCACCCACTGCCGCGCTGCGTGTTGCTGCGGCAACGACGCCACCAAGTAGAGTGGGAGAATTATTCCCCTCACGGCGTGATAGCTAAGAGAGAGCATCGAGAGGAAACGCGATTTTACAGAGCGCCTCTTTAGAGAGAGTTCACTGTATATGGAAAACTCGATTAGATATAGCAATTATAATACTGCACCGCGTATACGCGTACCTATACCCGTTATGACGTCACCCGGCCGCCCGGCCCGCGCGGCTCTTCTATATAATGTGTGTACATGATTGAAGATTGTGTGAGTGCGTTAATCGCGAAAAACTTTTAACTGACCAGACACCCAAAAATGGTTTTTCAAAATAAAAATGGTACGCCAAGTATTAAAAGTGTAACCATCCCATAAAAAAATCACTTGAAAACAAAAAGTTCTTCGCTGAAGAATCTTTCGCAAAAAAAAATTTCTTTAAAAAATATTAAACCGAATCCTATTAACCAAGTCAAACCCCTTGGTAGATATTCAACAGATGAAGATGTTTTTCTACAAAAAACCTGGCGTGCCTGCGACTAGCTCCCGTACATAGTCCGTTGGAGTAAGTGCGGGAGAAGACAATTTTTAATTATAATATACCTATATTTTCGCTGCTAGCTATATCGTAGATCTCATCGTTTGGGATTATACTCGTTTTAATTTAACGAAGGTTTTTTAAGGGTCCCGTTTCAACTCCGGATGTATTGCCAATAATTTCTTAACTAAGTACTTGGGAATTCTTATGTCGTCTAATAAATGTTGAAAAGTCATGTATTCCGCAGCGGTTCGGTTTTCTTCCCTTACGATATCTGCCGCCTTTAACCTCATTTGGTTATTCTTTCTTTCTGAAAATGACCACTCGGATCTTTTTCAGAACATTCATAATCATTCAACGAATAATCATAATTGGAGACACGCTGTCCTCCCGTCCTGATTTCAATGGACTATGTACAGGAGCTAGTCGCAGGCACGCCAAGTTTTTTGTAGAAAAACATCTTCATCTGTTGAATATTTACCAAGGGGTTTGACTTGGCTAATAGGATTCGGTTTAATATTTTTGAAATAAATTTTTTTTTGCGAAAGATTCTTCAGCGAAGAACTTTTTTTTTAAGTGATTTTTTTATGGGTTGGTTGCACTTTTAATACTGGGCGTACCATTTTTGTTTTGAAAAAACGTTTTTGGGTGGATTTGCTGTCTCTTTGAAAGTCAAAATGTCATGAAAAAAAAACAAACTGTTAAGTTCATTTGCAGTAATCAGTAAATAAAGTTCACTAGACTCTACTAAATGTATACAAGGACAAGCCTATATACTAAATGTATATAGGCTGCAAGAGGAATTTTAAAAGATGCTTCGTCTAATAATTGGAACGACTGACAACAGCCTTAATATAGGCGCTGAAAAGTGATAACGTTGCATTAAAAATATATTAAGCAATGTTATCACTTTTTCGTTCGTTCTAAAAATTACATCTACGCGTCTTTAGAATTACGCGGCCAATTTCCCTGTTCAACTGTTAAATCGTCGATGAGTATCCATCCAAGTGAATCAATGTGAATTCATTTTATTTTCATTCTCACCATGATTGATATCACACTCGTATCTTTATAATTATGATCGTTGACTTTCTCTGAAGATGTAGGCACTGATTCAATGTTGATAGTTTTTATTATTTTTGCTTCATTTATTTCAAATATTTGTCATTTAATTTGTAATCAATACGAGCTTGATTGAAGTAAGTACAATGCAAAGACACTATTTACTTTTAAAGCGCTTCGTTTTATTTTCAATTATACATAAGAGGACGGTCAGACAGGAAAATTTTTTTTTCATTATGAAGACCACTCTCTCCCTCACTGAAGGAAAAATAAAAAATAATTCCCCCCTTCAGAATAAACCCAAAGACTGTTGTTGTAAATGGACCAACGGGTTGCTTTGAAACCAGATTTATGAGTGTTGCACTCTGCGTGTAATCCAAAGAACACTGCTTCAAGGATTGGTCTTTGCTAGGTGTCATTCTAGTATTTTGGTTTTAGACTCAATGCACAATCCTTAAATCGATAAGCCAAATCCAGTTACTGGTCCAACTGCAAGCAGTGGATTACAGTTATCGAGGCAAAGAATATGTAGTGAGTCAAAAACTAAAATCCATTGATCGGTGTAAGCATAAGTGGAGTCATATGGAAAAGCACTTGTAGTAGCATTCGGATCAAGCTGGTTAATGGATTTTTGTTCTCGACTAACTGCATATTCTCTGCATCAACATTTATATTGCATTTCCCAGCATGATCTGAAGTCACTGTGGTCGTTTTTCCATTTGTTTTTTAAAATCACAAGCAGCGTCAAATGAAAAAACACTAGAAGTGGCTTTCGGATCAAGCCGTTCAATAGATTTTGGTCTTCGACTCACTGCATATTCCCTGCATCAATAACTGTAATTCATTGACCAGCTTGGTCTGAAAGCCACTGCGAGTAGTTTTTAAATTAAATGCTGCAGTTAAGAAAGTCTTTTTTTATTATAAGGACAATTTTCCTCTTCATAGAAGAAATTTTTAAAAATAATTCTCCCCTTTCAGGATGGAGCCAAATGATTTTTTGTAAACGGACCAACTGATTGGGTCAACTGGTTGCTTCAAAACCAAGTTCATGATATTTCACACTGTGTGTGTGATCTAGAGGACACTGCTTCGGGAATTGGCCTTCGCTAAGTCTCATTCTCCTCGCAGTTACACTGCACACCAATTAAGCAGAGCAATTTTTTTAAAAATGTTTAAATTTTTTTAAAGATCTATGTCAGTGTTATTCTGACATTTTATGTTCTTGTCTATAGACTCTGTTATAAGGATCTTTTTACAAAAATTGCTGCTTTTAATTGGTGTGCAGTGAAACTGCAAATAGAATGAGATCTAGCGAAGGCCAATCCTCGAAGCAGTGTTCTCTGGATCATGCGCACTGTGTAGAACTCATTAATCTGGTTTCAAAGTAACTGGTTGACCAAATTGGTTGGTCAATTTTCAACAAAATCCTTTGGTGTCATCATGAAGGGAGGACATTACTTAGAATTTTTTCTTCGCTGAGGGAAAACGGTGTCCTCATGAGCAAATAAAACTTTTTTACTGACTCGTCCCCCTTAAGGACCATTGAAAAAAAGTGCTCCATTTGAGTGGTGTGTAGTGTAACTGTGAAGAGTATGTGACCTAGCGAATACCAATCCTTGGAGCAGTGTTCTCTGGATCATGGATAGTGTAAAAACTCATGAATTTGGTTTCTAAGCAGCCAGTTGACCCAATTGATTGGTCCACTTATAAAAAATCCTCCAGGTTTATCCTGAAAAGAAGTCATTATTTTTTTATCTTTTCTTCGCTGAAGGGGAGAGTGATCCTTATACCAAAAAAATACTTTTTTGGCTGCAGCATGGAATAAACAAGCACTCGTGAGGGCTTTCAGAGCAAGTCGGACAATGAATTTGTAAATGACAGCCTAATCGGTTGGTCCATTTACAAAAAAATCCTTTGGGTTTATTCTGAAGGGAGGGTATTATTTTTATTTTTCCTTCCGTGAGAGCGAGAAGTGGACTTCATGTAAAAAAATACTTTTTTGACTGAACATTCCACCTATGTATAATTAAAAATTTAAAAGTAAATAGTGTCTTTGTATTTTGTACTTACTTATCGATATTTATTGTCGTTATCTCACGATTTATTGCAAGGTTATCCATGTAGCACAAACCGTCAAAATTATTATGAATGAGCATACGCTACTATATCTATATATATTCGGCTCGAGACGACGATACCAAACATTACAAATATTATAATAATTGCAAAATAATTGCAATTAGTTCCTAATTAAGAACAAAAATACTAATTCAGAACAAAAATACAAGTTTTTAGCAGACTGGTTGGTTGGTTGGTTGTTTAGTTGGGGCTGGCTCCAGTCGCTACTCTGCAGTAGCCTGACCATACGGCCATGGACAAATAAGTATGAAGGTCCGTTTAACTTCTATGAAATCTGAAACAAACAAAGACGGAGGGCGGCAACCTCGCCCGATATTTCCAATGGGGCGACGGTGTCGCCCTCCCCTTACAAGGATAGAACCTCTAGAGAAGAGGGACAAATAAGACTCGGAGAGTAGCAAAGTAATAGGGAACTTAAAATAGTACAAAGAGTAGAAGAAGTAAAGAAGAGAAGAGAGTTAGAATTCAAGCTTGCAGTTGTTGAGAAAGGTAGAGAAAATATTTACGATACGAGCAGAAGGAGAAGCAATGAAGGATTCGACGTTATACGGTGGGAGGATTTTCAAGGAAATCAAAGATTTGATGAGAGCTGGTCTATAGTCATTGAAACGAGGACAGGCCCAAAAGACATGGTTAAGGTCTTCGGATTCGTATCCACAAGGGCAGGCTGGAGAATCGATCATGTGTTTCCTAAAAAGACTAGCAGCTAAATTGTAGTGATCGGATCGCATTCTGCAAAAAAGAACAATTGACTTCCTATTTAACTTATGAAGATCACTGAACCACATTTTATTAGGTGAGGGACAATAAAAAGAATTGAAATACTTAACACCTTTGCAAAAATTGCTACAGTAACGTTTGAGGGATTTATCAGAAGAAGAGTTACATTTTTCTCGAACAATTGGAAAGAATTCGGAAGGCGGGAGTAAGAGATTGTAATCTGAGCCGTCTATTAACGCCGCTTTAGCCAAGCGATCAACAACTTCATTGCCTGAGATACCAGCATGGCCTGGAATCCATACTAGTTTAGTGTTGAGGTTTGCCATGGAGATAGAACTTAGGGCTTGATGAGCAGCTATGATAATAGGGGAGGAGATTCTGGATATAGGGGCCAGAAGAGCCTGAAGAGTACTAAGCGAGTCTGAAAAAATAATAGAGTTGTCGATGTTCTTGGAGATAATATATTCCAATGAGAGATGAATCGCTAGAGCTTCCGCTGAAAAAACCGAGGCGAAACGAGAAATTCGAAATTTCAGAGACAAGGGAAGGGAGGGGCTGTGGATGGCTAAACCAACGTGATTACCCTCAGGCGACTTAGATCCATCAGTGAAAAATACCGTAGAGAAATTAATGATGTGACTAAACTTAGAAAGAAATTCCGCATTAGGGTTTAGAGATGCTTGTATAAGCCTGCCAGATGAAATATCAATAGAAGAGTCGGGGAAGGGAGCAGTAGGTACAATACAAAAAACCGGAGGAAAAGAGAAAGGCTCAATGAGTTCTCTATGGCAAGATAGCTGAAGAAACGCTTTTACCAATGGAAGGTCGCAGAGGTCAGCGTAGTGATCACTAGAGCGAAGAGAGTGCATAAGAAGCGGAAGAGACGTGAGGAGAGGATGCCATGAGGTGGCGAAAACCTTAAGAAGGTATTTGCTCGAGAGAAGTAGAAGACGATGGCGAAGGATAGGTTCTTTAGCTTCGGCAAGAACAACGTTGTTAGGAGTAGAGTTTCGGAGGCCAAGGGCCAATCTCAAAGCTTTACGTTGAATAATTTCAAGTTTTTGGAAAAGAGAAAATTTTTTAATGGGTAGGACTAACGCGCCATATTCAATGGAACTACGAATAAGAGCTCTGTAAATGGTGATAAGTGAGGATGGGTCTGCGCCCCACCAAGTGGTGCGAAGGCATTTAATAATATTTAAAAGTTTGTTGCATTTGGAGATTAAGTTATTGATGTGCATTTTCCAAGAGAGACGGTAGTCCAAGGTTAATCCGAGGAATTTTGCTTCTAAACAAGTAGGAACGGGGGAAGAGCCTATAGAGACCGAGAACCTTAGAGGGTCAAAATGTTTGCGCGAGAAAATGAGAAACTTCGATTTGGAAGGTTCAATGGAAAGACCTCTGTTTTGCAGAAATATAGAGATGTTATTAAGACTGAGCTGAATTGAAGAAATACACCTTTGAGGATTGGGTGAGCGAGAGAACAAGGCTATATCATCCGCAAATTGAACGAGAGAACAGTCCGGGTCTAGGTGACGTTCGAGTTTGTTTGTATAGATGATATACAGTAAAGGACTTAAAATACAGCCCTGCGGAACTCCTTTGGCCGACTCAAAGGGGCCATGATATTCACCGGCAATGTTAAAGAAAACAGATCTAGAAGAGACCAAATTGAAGATGAATTTACAATACGACCAAGGAAAACCCAAGTCCTTGAGATCGTGGGCAAGAATGCCGGGGTCCACATTGTCAAACGCACTAGATATGTCGAGAAAGGCAGAGGCGGTAAATTCGTTTTTAATAAAACCAGTGTAAATTTCAGTGGTAAGAATGGCTAAGTTGTCGGCACAAGATCTAGATTTACGAAATCCGAATTGAGAAGTAGAAAGAAGTGAATTACTCTCTAACCACTGAATCATTCTAGTGTGGAGAAGTCTTTCCATTAGTTTAAGGAAACAACAAGCGAGCGAAATTGGTCGAAATTTGCCTGGCGAGGATTTTGGAATAAAAAAAACCAAGAACTCCTTCCATGGCTTCGGAAAAAGACCGTTCTTGAGAAGGTCGTTGAAAACATTTAAGATGAGACATTTAATAGACTCAGGAAGATGGAGAATGATCTGAAAGTCGATTTTGTCGAGTCCCGGAGCCGCTTTTATTTTGCTGCATTGGATGGCAGAATTAAGTTCACTAATTGAAAATGGAGAATCGAGAAGAGCATTAGAGGTAAAAGAGTCAGGAAAACTAGGAGGAAAGATAGACGGAGAGCAGATAGTAGGAATAAGGTTTTTCATTTTCTCTATAGTTTCCTCGTTGTTAGGATGAGCAGATTGGTCGATAAGATTTCTATTTTTAAAACGTTTAATTTTGGACCAGACCTGATTGGCCGGACAACGAAAGTCGATCGACTCCGTGTAATGTTTCCATGAATTTTGTTTCGCTTTGTGAAAAGTTCTTTTAGCTTTGGCTGCAAGTTTTTTGATGTTGGTGAAGTTAGTTAAGTTACCTCGGCTTCTGAAATTAGCCCATGCTTCCTTGCGAGCTTCGTTAGCTTTTTCACACTCGTCATTCCACCAAACCGAGGGACGAGATTTAAAGATTTGAGGGCGCGAATTATGATTCGAAATGCTGTTAGAGATGGAAGTGGAAACGTTGTCCGAATTATTGTTATTATTGACGTAGTTATCCGAGGTTAGATTTGAATTGAAATTTGATTGGGAGTTCGCCAGGACAGGACATGAGTCTACAATAGCCTTGTTAACAGCATTAATGATGTTGTCGTATTGTGCGAGAGAAGAAGGGTTAGATAGAGATGACGCACAATCGTCAAGAGAAGATTTAAAGGAAGACCAGTCAATTTTGTCAGTTGGGAAACGATGAGACGAAAAAGGAAGTGTAGAAAAAGAAATGCCAATTGAGATTGAAATAGGAAAGTGATCACTAGTGAGCGGGTCAGATTCGGTCTTCCAACTGCAAAGGGGAATGAGATGAGGGGAGATGAGAGTAAGGTCGATAGCCGAGAAATTAGCCGTAGGCGAAGAGACAAGTGTTGGAGAGCCGTCATTGAGGATAGAAAGGTTGTAGTCGATTAAGGAGTTGGAAAGAGAATTTCCAGAAGAACAATTGTATGTACAACCCCAAGATAAATGATGACTATTAAAGTCGCCCGCAACAATCACGTTGTTTCCGATTTGAAGGGAGTTGAAAAGGCGCTGCCAGTCATTCTTATTAACCGTTATAGAGGGCGGTTTATATAGAGCGACTAAGAGTAATGGACCAAATTGTGAATTGATAGAAATTGAGAGAGTCTCGATGAAGTTAGGAATATGAATAGTAGAATTGATAATAGAGTAAGAAATGTCTTTCTTCAGGTATATAGCTAATCCGCCACCTCTGTTAAATTCCCTATTTTTGACAATTACGTTAAATCCATCCAAAGACGGACTGGAATTATTTGTGGGAGAAAGCCAAGTTTCACATAAGATTATGACATCATAAGAGGAAGTCATCTTTGATAAGAGGCCCACTTTATTGCGTAAAGACCGGCAATTCCATTGAAGAATATTCAGTTGATTACGCGTGGCCATCATTTTGAGAAATAGCGAGAGCGAGCGAATTGAGAGTATCAAAGACGGGGGCAAGTCTGTCTGACAGACCGAGAGTGGAGAGAAGTGGAGCCAGCTGTTGAGCAATGAGTTGAAGAAGAGAAGGAATGATTAAGAGCGCCTGAGAGGGGACCGGAGCGAGACCTGCGCAATTGAAAGAATTCAAGGAGTGATTTGTTGCGGGGACCGGATGGCTTCTTGTTGGACCAGCTTGATTGAGGGCAAAACCGTTTTGAGAGTTCGAGAAGCATGGGTCATGACCATGAGGAGCAATTAAGAGGCTGTTGTGTTCTCTACGAGCTGTGACGGGCGCGTTTGGAGAAGAAAGACCAGAGCGAGGGGGAGGAAATTTACGGGGGTTAGGGCTGGGACGGTTGTTGTTGGGGAAGCGAGAAGCGACGGGTCTAGAGTCTTGAAGATTGGGGGCCAGAGGCGGCGGAGGAATCGAGTGCGTCGAAGATACGACAGGAGACGAGGTAACCTGACTATAAGAGGGGCCCGAATGCGAGATATACGGAGAAGTCGGAGCGATTGAAGGCGAGGGAAGTGATGGAAAGTGCGCATGCGTGCGAGAGGGGAAACGAGGCTGCGACGGACTAAGAGATTGCAAGGGACTCCCTCCCGACAAGAGTTGTCTGGCCTCCAGGTGTGAGATGTTGCGCTCTCCAGCGAGCGCCCTGATTGCTTTTTCGTGCTGGAAAGCGGGGCACTTCCTGTCTGTCGGAAGGTGGGGTTCCTTACAATTTGAGCAAGAGGGGGCGCAGTTCTGGTTGGGGCAGACGGCCTCGCCTGTATGTTTCCTATCTCCACATCGAATGCACCGCGCCTGACTTTTGCACTGAGCAGCTACGTGGTTAAAGATGAAGCAGGAGTAGCAGATTTTTACCGGGGATTCCCAGGAATCGACAGGGTGTTTGACCCTAAAGAGAGAGATGCGATCAGGGCGTGTTCTGCCTTCGAATTTAACGTACACCGATTGTGTGGGAATGAGGGTTGTTACTTTATCAACGGTGGACTTGCGGTTTTGCCGACGGACTTCTATGATGCGGACGGGAGAGTCGATGTAGAGGAGAAGCTCAGCGGGAGACAAATCAGTGGGGACTCCCCTAATGAGACCCTCACAAGAAACAAAATAATCAGGGATAAATGCAATAAGATTATTTTCAGCTAATGTTGGAGATTCAAGGGCAATATTGGCAACCTGAGCTGAGTTGAAAAAAACTGTATTTTGACATTTGCCGGAGTTGAAAATGTCAGTGATTTGATTTCCTGCTAATTGCTTGAAGAGCAGCTTTCCGGTGTTGGTGGCATTTAACCTGGGGGTACTAGCATTAATTTCCTTGGGACGGATGAGGATAGCGAAAGGGCCTACACTGTCTTGTGCATATTTATTTTGCAGTAGCCGTAAGGGTATAGTGCCTGGAGCCTGAGTTTGTTCAGGAACTGTATTTGGTGGTGTGGCGGTAACTTCAGGATCCACCTGAACATCAATAGAGTTCACTTTTTTCTTTTTTTCCTTTGATGGATCGGCATGAGGCTCACTCGGACGCTTCGAGGTGTTGTTGCTGGACTTGGGAGTAGCTGGAAAAGCTTCCTTAGTGAGGTTGTCTAACTGCGATGAAAGATCACATTCCATCTCTGGGGAATAACATGATTCTGAGCCATCCGGATCCCCCGCATCGTTGGGACGTTCCTCAGGCATACCTAAGGTTTGCGAGGCCATGCCTCGCAAACCAAACAGAGAGTAAAAGGAGGCAAGTAGCAAAAAGAAAGAGCGGGGAAAAAAGATAGGTTAACGGAATAGAAATACTAAGCTTGAGAAATAAAGAGATAAGTAGTGCTGATATATTGTTATCTGCGGCGCAAGACGAAGAAACTTCAATACTTGAGGTGATTTTGACGCGTAATAAGCGAAAAAACTGAGAAAAACGGTAACGGATAAGCGGACGATGTGACGCGCACCAAGTCAGAAACCCACACCCGAACGAGCATCTTTAGCAGACTGTTCTTGTGTCTACAATAATTGCGAGCCGGTCAGCAGACGATCGCCGCAACTTCATCGGGCTGCCGCTGCGGGCGCCCAGCGCCACCAGTTGTGTTATGTGTGCGTTTTTATTCATACGTATGCACACGTATATGCGATCGGACAACATTGAAACATTAAGCGTCCGCGATGTATTGCCTGAGATAATTAGAGTTACAGACGACATGTGAGTGCTGCTGGTACACGCCATGCACGTATATCGTCGGACAAATTCGATGTGTGAGTGCGGACGGAATGAAAAATTTCGACAGAATCCAAATTGTAAATGGCCAGGTATTAGCATTGCGGGCACCGATTTGATTGAACCGGGGCTCATTGGAAAGAAAAAAATAAATAAAAAATATTGAGCCTGATACATTTGGCGTCCGCGACGTTTCGACTGAGATAATTCCAGTTAAAATTTCGTAGCAGACGAAAAAGGGCGAACGTCCAAATAATAAGAGTAGCGCTAGCGTCTCGGTCGTGTTACGAGCCAATACCACTCGTTTTTAGTATGAGTTGAACAGACTCTGGTTGGTCCGTTTACTTTTGCTGCCTGGCGAATAGAAATTCGTGCCTGAGTGGCGGGAAATATATATATAGGTTTAAACACTTAATTCTTTAATAAAATGGAACACGATGTTTTATATTTTAAACACTTGTACTTTTAATCAACACCTTTTCAATATTGTACAATTCACTTTAACATTAAGTCCGATGTCTTTAAAAACTTAGAAATTTAACATACACAGTTTTGAATTAATATTTACGAACAACACTTTAAGAAAAAAACTAAACTCATCGTACTTCTATCCGCGACGGAGAAGGTACCGATTCCGGAACGATGTATAAAACGCGAAGGTTGTCATGAGACTGCTTGCTTGACGCCGTGACTCTTTGGAGTTTCATTTTCTCCTTTCAAGATGAAATGTTTTTGCGATTGGTCAAAAGTCAAGAAGTAGGGGTTGGTAGCGGGGGTAGAAAGTATGCGGCGGCCCAAGCGACTGAGGGTTGCATGGGTCCAGCGTGGGAAGACCGAAGGGCCTGAGATAGCCGGCGTCGTGTGTGACACAAAACAGAAGGGCTTTCGCGACTCGCTACGGGCCTCCGGTGGTTGTAAAACATTTGGCGACCAGCTTCAATCAGCGTGTGGTCGTTCAAGTACCGAGTTCTGCAACTACAAGACTTCTTTAAGAAAAACGCGAAGGGATTTATTGCTGTTCTGGCTAATGCACAATTTCAGTGAAAGTCGTGTTTGAGAAAAACACGATTCTTAATCCTGCTTTTAGTTCTTGAGTCACGTCGTTTTGCAAACACTCACATTTTCCATTTTACAATGACTACACGTGTGCAGCAGAAACACTCTAAATCCATATGCTAGTACTGTTAACATAAAAGTTCTTTACTTATACGCCTTCTGAAGAGAGACTGTTCTTTTCCCTGGCACTCTTCAGATTATTATTGTTCTTGGCATTCGCCCGAGCCCTCGGGGAAACCAGGGTAAAAACCCGAGAGAGAACAACGCAAAATTAATCATGTATAAACATATACGAAATTATGTACAAATAACTCAATAATTACAATGGTCTTATTATTACTTATTAATTAATTAATCTACAATTACTCTTAAGGCCTGTGTCATTGAGTAACGGGGTGCTCATGGTGATTTGAATATAGTTCTTATATTGCGTCGTAGGGGGCAGACGCGTGCCGAGCATGCGCTCGTCACAGTCGTGAAGAGTCTCGTAAAGCATTACAAATTTTCTTTTAATACTTGGCGTCGAGACGCTACCGAGCCTCTTGATATCAGCGATAAATGAACCGATTTTCTTGTGACAGGTCTCATTAGAAAGAAAAAAAATAGAAAATATTGATCATGATACACTTTTCGTTCGCGACGTGTGGTAAGAAATAATACGTCGGCACGTACAGGTTGGGACATTTAAAGTTGTATGAATGCGGCAGCGCATGAGTAACAACAGTAAATTGAGCAGATTCTTAGCATCTTTCTTACTCAATTATTTAAGTTAATTAAATCTTTAAGAATGCTTCACGTATACATTCCTTACCGAAAGTTTTATTTTATCCGTATTTGAGTACTTCGCGAGGCGAGAAAAATCTAATAAATAATCAAGCATATCAAGATACTAATAAGTGCATTGATTTCGGATAATAAGAGGTGTAAGAATTTATTAAAAAATCAATTTAAAAAAAATTATAAAATATTATAAATCCGTTAGTGTACCATACATTCCGATAAAGAATCTATCGTATTTAACCAATAGAAAACGAAAACTAAAGGAAACTAATAACAACGATTCAATTTGTATAAATTGATCAAAGTCCGAATAGATAGAGATGATAACATATGATTAAATCCCATTCAAATTCTATCGATCTCTATTAATCTCTATAATATATTTTTACCAGGGGAGCTTCTTTGGTTGGTTATCACGACTAGCAGGATTCTAAAATTCGCATCATAGGTCTCAAGGTCTATTGCGAAGAGGGGTGAGCTTGGAATTATGCTTGGAACACAACTTACAGATTAAATATGATATTCTAATAGTAGTATAATTTCTAACCATGCACAACATTTAATAGCAATTCACTAAACTAATGAAATGGCACGAGTTCTTATATCGAAAATGCAAATTATTGTATCGGCGATAATCTGTAAAAGTCACAGTACGGAAGAATTCCGAGCAATTTGGCCCGCAGACAGAGGTTCTCACGCGAGTCCGTATCAGTATGGGCTGTCGCCCAGCCTCGCGACTCTGTTAGAAGTTCTCACGCAGCCTACGGACTCGCGTGAGAACCTCTGTCTGCGGGCCAAATTGCTCGGAGTTCTTCCTTACCGGTAAGAGGTATTCTCTTGAGTTGATACCGACTAAGCTAATGTGTAGGATCGAAATGTGTTGCAAAACTTTGGGTTGGATCGACTGTGAAGGATTAAAACGCGCTGGAACGCTACTGCGTAGAATCGGGTTGTGTATTAAAGAATGTGCACGATTGATTTGAGTTGAAATGGAATGTGTTGATAAGTGCTTGTGGATAATCTGATTGTGCAGACAACTCAACGTGCGAGATCATGTCTGTATAGCAAGCAATGTGTAGAATCGAAATGTCGTGGAAAAGGCCTGTGAATGGCAGAAATGTGGTGAAAAAGCAGTACGTAGTATCGAATTTGTAGAGGAACGAATGTGAAGTTACGAGATGCGTCGTATCGGAATGCGCGGTAAACCGAGTGTATTGGAACTGTTTGTGTGGGAAGAAATGTGTAGTATCGAAATGTGTAGGATCGAAATGTCATGGAAAGAGCGTGTGAACATAAGAAATGTGAACGAAAAACGATGTGTAGAATAGAGTTTGTGAAGGAATGAATGTGTCGGATTGCTGCTGTGGTGGATAGAATTGTGCAGGAAAGTAGGGCTACCCAATAGAATAAAAGTTTGGACCAAATATTGAGAATACTAAAAACGTTCAATTATAATAAGTTTAACCAAAAAGTTTTTCAAGTCATAAAAAAAATGTTATCTAATGATCTCAGTATAAACAATGTGAAAATTGATATTTATCTACAGGACTATGTTATATAATGGGTCACTATGTAATAATATTGATAATATTATTTTAATGATATTGGACGATAAAAAAATATAATTTATGCTTACTAAATGTTATCAAATAAACGTTGGTTTGAATAAATGCATGTATTTCGGACAAATGTACTCTGATAATAAAAGCTAATAAACATGTACTGGATTTAAAAAAACTTTAGATTGATTGAATAAGAAGAATTGAATACAGGAATTTCGTTAATTTAACTAGATGCGTTTTCCGGGTAAATAAATAATTAAGTAGCAACAAATAGAAATTTTCTTCAGTGACCGTTATTCTATGAGGATTGATCCAAATAAATAAATATGGTCAAAATCAATACATTGCACATATCAATGAAATACTTATGAATATATGGAAATAGATGAAAAGCAAATTTTAGTTAATATACAAATAAAGACAAATTGAATATATGTATTGAGTAACGTTAACTAAACCTTTTTTCTGAGTGTGGGGGAGAACCGACATCATTGCTGCAGTCAAAAACCACTTCCGTTTTCGTGTTATGCATGTGGACACTCGGCAAAAAGTTATTCAGTGATAATAGTTATTGTAAACTGTAATTACAATTTTTTTAGATTTGATGCTTAAATTTTTTTGTC
>OZ019969.1:20397264-20594764 GCA_963970395.1 Ephialtes manifestator
CCGTTTTCAAATTGTAACTCGAATTATATTTGACCACACGTCGGGAACGAAAGATGTGTCAGGTTCAACATTTGTTTTTTCTCTTTCAAATGAGACCTGCGGCAAGGAAATCTGTTCCTTTAATGCTGATATCTGGTATCTTAGTAATTCTGGCCGAGCGGTTTTATGTTCTGTGACGTATGTTTCGTGAGCACACTCGAGAACCAAATCTTATTCGGGAACTACATCACGATACTGTCACCTTCGGCCGTCCACTCTCGTTCGCGCATCCGCAAACGCGGTGGGCGCCAGTTAATTTTTGTTTCACCGGTATTAACTAACCGGTATGCCCGAGGAATCGAGTTGATCAGGCTCGACTCTAACCAGATCGAAAGTTCGGAGCGAAAACTCACGATCGAGAACAAGATCAAAGAGGACGGTAGCTTAGTTAATTTTTGGGGTCTCGTAAAATTAACAAACGCAACTGGATGAGCTAGCGAGAACGAACGGTTGCGGAAATGCACGGCCGCTCAGACTGCTAGGTTGTGGTAGAGAGGGTCGACGTATGACCCAGTAAATAGCTTTCTTGGAACGAGATCTTTAATTGAAAATATTCGATTAAATTAATTAAAATGCGAGAACTCACCCAAAATTATTGCTACTAATTCCGGGGAACGATAACAAAATCCCAGAGGAATTACGAGAACACAGTACACTCACGGCACTGAATAAAGAACGGGAACTTTAGTTTTATTCAATGGAATAAAACTCACGAAAACGAGAGCGTACAGAAAAACGGTCAACACGGGAGCGCTTAATTAGACCCGAGGCACCTCGGCGGTGTCCCGAGCCAGACTGATTGTCTCCAGCAATCATCGAAAACTCGACATTAATAATATTCGATATCGCCCCGAAATTCCTTGCCCGAGAGCTACTGCCCTCTCTCACTCGAACAATTTCTCAACTATACGGGAGCGCAATTAATGCCGGTAACATACGAAATCTGTACCGTCGCCTCCCTTAGTGCTTCACGCGAAAATGGGCCTATACTGCACATTTTACTTGACACTAGGATGTCCCATCCTATGTCAAAACTAACAAATCTCCACCCGTTCTCCAGCGCAATGCACTCTCGCTATCGGGCGCCGGATTTCCACCGGTCTATAACTAACTGCAAGACTCTTGTCGGCAATTCTCATCTGTCGGGCTGCTCGTTTCGTTGAGCCCTCATCCTCGCGACAGACTCGAATATGCCGAACTTTTAACATAACAAAAAAAAAAAGAAAGAATCGGACTCAAAAGGCGGAAGATAACTGAGCGAAAAAAAAAAATCGGTAACTGAGTCCTTATTCGTCAGAAATAACTGTTCGAGGAGAGGCAGAAACGAAACAACGATACTATCGCCAACAGAATATCCTTGTGAACGAGATTTCACAAAAAATCATGTCACAGTTCTTCTCGCGCTGCCGCACTCACACAACTTTAAATATCCCAATCTATACGTGCACGTATTATCTCTGACCACACGTCGCGAACTAAAAGTGCATCATGATCAATATTTTCTATTTTTTTTTCTTTCGTATGAGCCCTGTCACAAGAAAATCGGTTCATTTATCGCTGATATATGGTCATTTAAAAGTTTTTCGCGTTTAACGCACTCAGACAATCTTCAATCACGTACATACATTATATAGAAGCGCCGCGCGCAACAACACGTGACGTAGTCGTCAGCTGGCAGTCAGTATATATATATACTAGGATTTCATTGTGGCTCGCGCGCTGCGCGCGCTCGCAATCGCCCCCCACCCAAGGGTGCCACCTCCGAAGAGTGCCCACCCCCGAAGGGTGCCCCCCCCCCCCCCCGAAGGGTCCCCCACCCCCCGAAGGATGCTCCCCCCCAAGCCGTGAGCCCAAATTATTCTAAGTCCCTCGATTCTTGACACGGCGGCGGCGGCGGCGGCGAGATCTTTTTATAATATAGAGAGATACTGACTGTCAGTATATATATATATGTCCGGGCCGGGCCGCCGGGTGACGTCATGACGGGTATACGTACGCGTATACGCGGTGCAGTATTTTAATTGCTATAACTAATCGAGTTTTTTATATATTTAAAAATGAATTAATTCTAATTGAAGTGTGATATCAAGGTTTTTATTCGTACCATAAACCATTTTTTTTTATCAATATATTAAAAGTTATGGTTTTTTAAAAATCATATTTAGCTACGAATTCGTCACTAAAGTTTAAGCCTTTCGTTTATCGAACGAAAATTTCTAAAAAAATCTGAAAAAAATCCTAAAAGTACTTAGAGATCTCATCTATGGAAAGGTGTACAGAAAATTATGAATTATTGAGTTTTTTATTTTATTATTAACAAAATACACAACTTCACGATCTTCGCTGTCAATAATGATAGACAAATTCAAAAATGCTTAAAACTCATTTAAAAAATTACCGAATGCAAAACGGCAACCAAAATAATTTTAAATGTTTCAGATTTCACCCGCGCAGAAAAAAGTAGTCCAGGATGGAGTCTTGGCAGTCCAGGATGGAGTCCCGGATGGAATCTTGGCAGTCCAGGATGGAGTACAGGATGGAGTCCAGTATGGTGTCCGCCGACTCCGGCTTTTAATCGGATCCCGGAGTCGGCGAACACCATCCTGGACGACCCGTGAATCTCGGCTGTTCTATGGCAGAATCCATCCTGGTGTCCATTATGGATTCTCACCTGGACTGTCTTACAGTCCATCCCGGACTCCATCCTGGACGACCCGTGAATCTCGGCTGTCCTATGGCAGAATCCACCCTGGTGTCCATTATGGATTCTCACCTGGACTGTCTTACAGTCCATCCCGGACTCCATCCTGGACGACCCGTGAATTTCGGCTGTCCTATGGCAGAATCCATCCTGGTTTCCATTATGGATTCTCACCTGGACTGTCTTACAGTCCATCCCGGACTCCATCCTGGACGACCCGTGAATCTCGGCTGTCCAATGGCAGAATCCATCCTGGTGTCCATTATGGATACTCACCTGGACTGTCTTACAGTCCATCTCGGACTATTTTTAAAAAAGATACTTAGTTCTTTTATTCTTATACGTCTCACCGTTTTTGAGATAGCAACAATTATTTAAAACTATTGTTGTAAAAAATTATAATAGTTATTGACTTCCGACTAGTCTCATTGTTCGTAGTATAAACGAAAGTCATTCCGCAAATTATTTTAGATTTTTCTGTAGCGGAATCTAAATTTTATAGTGAGTTGAAGTCAGATGAAATAGAAAAAATCTATGAAAATCATACTTTTAGTCATTTAAAAATCAATAATAAAGGAACTGGTAGACCGAAAAATTCCGTACTTACACATTCATCGCACAACATACTACGTTTCATAATAAGTGTTACCTCGTATATCTTCGATGGCAAGAAAATTGGTTTTTTCAACGAAGTATCGAACGAATAATTGGATTTAATTCGTCCGGGAAACCTTCAAAATTCGTTTAAAAAAATATCCGGACGAATAACTGAGAGTAATTCGTCCAGGTAATGCTAAAAAATGTTTAAAAAAGAACCATATTCTGACGAATACTCGTATGTTGTTCGTCGAAATATTTGTTTGTAAGATTCTTGACATCTATTATGACGAATAATCGTATGTTATTGTATGCTGTTCCTCTACGTGCGCACCTTTGAACCCCCCCCCCCCCCCCCCGACTCTAATATTTCTTTTTGTTAAAATAGGCATATAATTGAGCACGCAGGCGGGGGAGGGGCCCGCGGATGAAGCCCCGGTAGAGCCCCGCCTAATGATCTAATAAGAATTACAGATATTGATTATGAATAATTTTTTATCGACTATTAGCGGTCTATTTTTTCTGATGGAATTTTTGCGAAGCACATCTCGGGTCTGAGACAGTGATCGCTAGATTCAAAGCGCGCGAAACCGAAGCCTAATTCAAATTTCACTAATCCGAATCTTTACAAGTATCGACTATAGCTGCTTAATAAATTAAAGTAATTCATCAAGCAGCCACAATCGACGAAATTTATCTCAAACAAATTGTGAAAAAATTCCGCCACGACCCGGGTTCGAACCGGGAACACCCAGAATTCTAGCCTGGTGCGTTACCAATTACGCCACCGTGGCCCTGGCAGAATTGATTCACAATCGTTAATTTATAGCCAAATATCAACCGTAGTATGTTATAGGCCTGACCGAATATTGTTATTATTAATTTTTTATCGATTATTAGAGGTCTATTTTTTCTGATGGAATTTCTGCGAAGCACATCTCGTGTCTGAGACAGTGATCGCTAGATTCAAAGCGCGCGAAACCGAAGCCTAATTCAAATTTCACGAATCCAAATCTTTACAAGTATCGACTGTAGCTGCTTAATAAATTAAAGTAATTCATCAAGCAGCCACAATCGTTTGAGATAAATTTCGTCGATTGTTTCTGCTTAGTGATGCCGCGAAAGACGAGAATAACGAGACGAGACGAGAAAATTTAGTCGAGAGACGAGACGAAACGAGACGAGAGAACGATATTTGTCTCATCGTTTGACTCGAGGCAAGACGAAAGAGTCAAGGCAAGAATCTCGATTGATCGACACAAAAAACCGCACAATTTTTTTGCGAACTGAATAATTTACTCAATAATTATAGTTCGCTGAATAAATGGAGACAAATAGGGGTGCGCATAATATACTTTTTTTTCAGAAACATTCACAGATAAACAATTACCAGCAATTAATTGCACATCGCGTCCCTAGCAAGTTGTGTCACCGCAATTTTACCGCAATTAACCCCTAGTTCACCAAAAAACGACTGACGTCGTTTTGTGCAAAAATGTTACGGCAAATCATTGCAAAACGACCGATATTATTTCATACTCGATCGGTCGTTTTCCGGCCAGGTGACGAAAAAAAACGACTGCAAAACGACCGACCTTATTTCATGCTTGATCAGTCGTTTTACGTTTAACGACCGAAAAACGACTGCAAAACGACCGATCTTTTTTCATTTTTAAATATTAATTAAATATTATTAAATTAATAAATGCACGGAACAAGAAAATATGTGCGTGCTCCTGAAATATCGTATTTGGAGAAAAAAAAAAAAAATTAGTCACGTCTGTAGGTCTCGAACCTGCAACCTTCGGATTACTAGCCAAGTGCTCTGCCTGCTCGGTCACTCAGTTCGTTAATACATGATAAACTCATGTTCCATATAAGTTATTCGCCGAAACGTATGGTAGCTTATGAGGAACGTGTGTTGATTATACTTTAACGAACTGAGTAGCCGAGCAGGCAGAGTACTCGACTGGTAGTCCGAAGGTTGCAAGTTCGAGACCTATCAGCGACACAATTTTTTTTTTTTTTTTTTTTTAAATGAAAAAAGATCGGTCGTTTTGCAGTCGTTAAACGTAAAACGACTGATCGAACATGAAATGAGGTCGGTCGTTTTGCAGTCGTTTTTTCGTCAACTAGCCGGAAAACGACCGATCGAGTATGAAATAATATCGGTCGTTTTGCAGTGATTTGCCGTAACATTTTTGCACAAAACGACGTCAGTCGTTTTTGCGGTTGTTTATCGGTGGCACGACTTGCTAGGGGTAGTGCGCTAAATAATTTAAAAAAAACACGCCATATAAACATCACAGTGTTGTGATGCACGAACACGCAGGAGTTAAAATGCAGAAGTTCTCCTGTGTTTCAATTCATGGTTTCACGATTTATTCACGATCAAAGCCAAAGCTAAAACAGTTTAAATTTGGCCTTGATCGTGGTTGACAATGAGCACTGAAACCATGAATTGAGACGCAGGAGAACTTCTGCGTTTTTGTTGCTCAGTCTGTTTCGATGCTTTCGAATGATCAAACTAGCTTTCGAAAACAATCGCTCGACCGGTGCATTCGAGGCGCAGATTGCTAACAAGTCTCGAGTCATTCGTTTACGCTCGCGAGCAGTCTCTATCCGTTGCCGGGGACAGCCAACAGAGGGATACGAGCATGTGGTCTCCAGAAACTAATGGGTGGGGACACGTGACTATGCAGTATTGCCCCGACCACCGAAGTATTCACAAGACATCGCGCGCTCATGGCGCGCTTTCGGTACTCGACAATATATAAGGTCCCGTGAAGAAAAATATTACGGTTGCCCTAAGATAACTTAGGGCCCTATCGGGCTTTAATGTGGACACCATAAAAGGGAGTTCCATATCACTTCCAATTAGGGACCTACTAAGGAAACTGTAGGGTTTCATACCGATATTTAATGGGGCTATATTAGGGCAATTAATTAAGAGTCCGGTCAGGCTTAATCATGGCACCAAGTAAATAAATCAATAATAATTTCGCCACGTAAGGGCCTCATAAGGCAATTCTAGGTTGCCACGGCGAAGTTTAATAAGGGCTTGATAGGGTAATCACTTAAGGGCCCAGTTCGGCTTAATCATGGCATTAAATAAACAAATCAATAATAATTTTGCCAGATAAGGGTCTCCTTGGGCAATTCTAGGTTTTCATTTCGAAGTTTAATAAAGGCTTGATAGGGCAATCACTTAAGGGGCCAGTCAGGCGTAATCTTGGCACCAAGTAAACAAATCAATAATAAATTTGCCAGATGAGGATCTTCTATGGCAATCCGAGGTTTCCATGGTAAAATTGGTGGTCACCTATCCAACTAATGACCGTCAAAGTCAGCCAGGTGGTCACCCATTCTAATACTGGTCCTCAGGTCAGTCAGACAGTCACGCACCCAGATAGAAACGAACCTATTCGCGCAAACGATAAAACAAGAAATTTTGTGGAATATAATTATAGATGACAACAACGATACCCTATTCGATATAACCAATTTCTGTAAAAAAATAACTGAATGTGCTTTTATTTTTACACATCAGACGCAGTCATGTAAATCTATCAAGTTCTGACTATATTACATTAATTTTATTTCATATTTCATATTACAGTCATTCAAATAGACAAAAAAAATTGCATATTCATATGATTTGAATGGCCAAGAGAGCTAAGACGCAGCGCAACTACACCATACGGAGGGTTCTAGGTTCGATTCCCGTCAATGTCAAAAAAAAAATGTAATGTTTTTTCAGCGATTAATATGTACCATCGAGTCGTGAAAGACGAAATATCTAATTAAAAGTGCAGCATTACTCAACTAAATAATAACAAATATATATTTTTAAATTAAATTTCTTTATTATTTTAGTAAGGACCCTAGCAAGTCGTGCCACCGATAAACAACCGCAAAAACGACTGACGTCGTTTTGTGCAAAAATGTTACGGCAAATCACTGCAAAACGACCGATATTATTTCATACTCGATCGGTCGTTTTCCGGCTAGTTAACGAAAAAACGACTGCAAAACGACCGACCTTATTTCACGTTCGATCAGTCGTTTTACGTTTAACGACTGTAAAACGACCGATCTTTTTTCAATTTTCAAAAAAAAAAAAAAAAAAAAAATTGTGTCGCTGGTAGGTCTCGAACTTGCAACCTTCGGTTTACCAGTCGAGTACTCTGCATACTCGGCTACTCAGTTCGTTGAAGTATGATCAACACACGTTCCTCATAAGCTACCATACGTTTTGGCGAATAACTTATATGAAACATGAGTTTAACATGTATTAACGAACTGAGTGGCCGAGCAGGCAGAGCACTCGGCTAGTAATCCGAAGGTTGCGGGTTCGAGACCTATATATGTGACTAATTTTTTTTTTTTCTCCAAATGCGATATTTCAGGAGCACGCACATATTTTCTTGGTCCGCGCATTTATTAATTTAATAATATTTAATTAATATTAAAAAATGAAAAAAGATCGGTCGTTTTGCAGTCGTTTTTCGGTCATTAAACGTAAAACGACTGATCAAGCATGAAATAAGGTCGGTCGTTTTGCAGTCGTTTTTTCGTCAACTAGCCGGAAAGCGACCGATCGAGTATGAAATAATATCGGTCGTTTTGCAGTGATTTGCCGTAACATTTTTGCACAAAACGACGTCAGTCGTTTTTTGGTGAACTAGGGGTTAATTGCGGTAAAATTGCGGTGACACGACTTGCTAGGGGACTTAACAGGGCAGCCTTAAAAGGTCCTCATTATTTTGCCTGTAAAGGACCCTAACATTTAGCCTTTAAAGGTCTCGAAGAAAAAAGCGTGACCATCATTTGCGAAACTCCATGAGGTTTCCACATAAGGCCCCTAAGAGAATTAGGGAATATTAATCGGGGCCTTGGAAGAACCCTGATAAGATTTCTCCACGGGGTGAATGCACCAGTAATTGAAGAGTCACCAGTGAATAAACAACCGCTTTTTGAGAAGTCATGAGAAATTCTGCCGTGTTGGCTGAACATTAGATTTTTAATTTGTCTATTTTTTAGCTATCTGCAATGATTATTTTGTCGCAGACGCCTGTTTTCGACTAAAAGTGTAGGTTATATTGGCCCGTTCATTTACTGGGGTTTTTGGATTTTTGTATTTCAATATTTATTTTTATATACTTTGCGATGAAAATTCGATATTTTTTTAGTTCCATCACATCATTTGACATTCTGATCATTCGTTAAAATTTTAACAGACAGTCCGGAAATATTACATTTTATAAAAACCCATGATAAACAAACTGTTCTGCTTTTATTTACTGGTGATTCTACCCTACGCTGTTGTACCGACGGTAGTAGGGGGGATTGTTGTTCGTAGTATCGGGGGGCGAGGCCCCCGATACTACGAACAACAATCTTCCAAAGATTTATATATATCAAGATATTAGATTAAATGAGGTGAAAAGGAAGTAGAGGTACTGACGGATGAATTAGACAAAAGTAATAAGTAAGGTACGATATGCAACTCGAGCTCACGCTGCAGTTTCGATATTACGAAACTCGAAATAATAGGAATTGTTTTCTCCCGCACTTACTTCAATGGACTATGTACGGGAGCTAGTCGCTGGCACGCCAAGCTTTTTTTGTAGCGAGTTTTACTTGGCTAATATATGGGATTTGGCTTAATATTATTGCAAGAGATATTGTTTGTGAGCAATTTTTTTAAAGTATTTTTTTGTATGTCTTTTTTCACTTGGCGTACAATTTTTGTTTTGAGAAAATTAAATTATTTATCAATCAAATGATAAAGTAGAGTGGGTTGGACACCAATTAACAATACATATTCTATTATTATTTACGAATTTATAACAAAAAGGTCCACAACAAATAAAAATCATGCACTTCGGTAAACAATTTTTTTTTGTTAAATGTATATCAATTCCTCCACTTCGTATGCTCCGATGTAACAACTTCCATATATCTGTATAGAAAAGCGAAATCCGCGCCGTCGTTTCAGCATATAAACTCTACATTTATACACAGTATACACACGTTGAGGAATGGAAGAGACATTCACAAAACCATGTGTATTTTTTTTCTTTTCATTTAATCCATAGTTCTAAACAAAGCGAATACCACATTATTTAACTCTGATCTTATTTGCAAGATGGTGCATTGTTGTGCCCAGAATTATTTAAGGAACATGTTTAGTGCACCGCTTAAGCTTCACCACGGAGCGAGCTAGAAATACGAAACCACGTTTATTCGTTAGACGTTTTTGGAGCAATTGGGCAATCGAACGATTTCGAAAGAGCTCGCGCTTTGACTCAGCGCGGAGTCGGTATCGTTCGATGAAGCAATGTACGCAGAAGCAATAAATGCATACGCACCGATTTTAGGCAAATTGCTGGGAGTTAATCGGGAATAAGTTTAGTCTTCAATCGAACATCAAAGTGACCAGTCGGTCTTGGGTCAGACTCGCCCATAAGTAACAGAATCGAGACGAGCTCGATATTGTAATACACTATATTGTTATTTGTTTAAATAAATCTTCTTAACTTTGCGTTATTTACTTGAGTCCAACTCTTTATTGGCAAACGATCCCAATAAATAAAATATATGTTACATTGACCCCCCTGCGGGCATAACAGCATCATAAAATTAAGCACAAAAAAATGGGAACGTTGTTAAGCAATTTGTTTTTTGACATCAAATGTATACATACAAATTGTTTTCAATGTATACACTTGTTAATTCCCGACTCCCCCCCAGGACAAAAAGACGAGGCTTATGAGTTTCACCGCGATTTCACAAACCAAATAATTAGAATCGGGTATATTCTCGTAGAGATAAAAATTTTTTACGAAATAGTGCTTTGTATATATCAAAGTACGCCCGCCATAACTCGTTCGAGTCATCATCTGCGGTTGAGTACTCATCATACTATTTCACATATTGCGGTCTACTACACTACACTGTAAAAAAAAAAAGGCATTTTTGTACACCAACAACTATGAAATTTCAAAACCTGGTATATAAAATAGAAATTAATATACTTTGTCTAGTAAATATACCAACGGTATATGAAATTTAGCAAGAGTAAATGAATTTTCATACAACTGATATTTAAAATTACAATACATGCCTATTAGAAAGACTATTTACAGACCGGTGTATTAAAATTAGTGTACAAGTTCGCAAGTTTAGAGACTGACTAAATATTGAATATACAATTACATATCAAAAGTAGGTCTTCATGATAGTTTAAATTTCTAAAACACGATTTCAAAATGAAAAGATTAAAAACCTCGAAATCTCGTACACAAGTATCTCTTAAAATTAGCATGCGTTGTAGATATCTGAAGACCTATGCGAACATTAATATACAGTCATTAGAAATTAATAAATACGCGTTGGAATTTTCGGAGCTAATACTTTGTAATTCTAAGAAAGATATTAACTTTTAAATACGCGTGTGCCAAAGCAACTATTTATAGACCGGTATTTTAAAATCAGTGCAGAGTTTTGTAAAATTCTGTACTTGAATATAAAAATATTATACTTTTTTATATGAATAGGAAGAGTCACCTGTTCTTTAAATTTCAATAACTGAACCAAACTGGTAAAGTTTCAGAATCTTTTACAATTTGTTTCCATAAGTATATTAAAACTAACATCCAATGTGATTATCCAAAGACTTCTTTGGGTATTCATATACCGTTTTTCGAAATTAATAACCGCGTTTAACGATTTCCAGTATGGACCGTCAGTGTAAACTAGGCGGTTAACGAACTTAGTACTGACAGAGTCAGTTAGGCGGTCACCCATCCTAGTACTGACCCTGAGGACAGTCAGACGGTCATTCACCCAAATACTAATGAACTAATTCGCGCAAACAATGAAACAAGCAACTTCGTTCAACATATTTATAGATAGTAATAACGTATCCTATTCGATATAACCGATTGCCGTGAAAAATAACTGAACGTGCTTTTATTATTACCATATCAGGCGCAATCACATAAATCTAAAAATATCTGACTATATTACACTAATTTCATTTTATATTTCATATTGTATGTATGTATGTATTTGAAAGTTAACCGAGCGCTCAGTCCTATACGGACCATTGTGCTCGTGCCCATCGCGGAAGGGTATCCGTTATGTAGGATTGTTGGTTAGGCGTGCCTCCTTAGCAAAGTGCAGGAGGACGCCCACTCCAATCTCCTCTAAGTCTAGTGACTCGAGAACAGGTTCTCCAAGTATACTCCTGCGAGTATCCTCCAGCGCCCTGCATCTCATAATCACGTGAAGGGGTGTTTCTTCCTCCTCCCTACATCTCGGACAAAGCGGGTCATCGTTTATCCCCAGCCGTCTGAGATGCTTCCCTGTGTGCCAATGTCCAGTGACAAGGCCCATTACAGCTCTAAGCTGATGTCTGTCCAGGCCTACTAGTGTGGAGCCTAGCTTACCCGAGGGGCCCTTGAAGATGGCCCTCGAGTGTCCCATGCCTTCTGTCTGGAGCCAGAGGTCCGTGAAACGTCCCTCCACCCACCGTTCTGACAGGGTCCTAATATGGTCCATAGCAATTGGGACAGGGCAAATACGTGCTTGATCGGTAACTGCGGCACCGATCCTGGCTAGAGTATTTGCCTCCTCGTTACCCTGGATGCCTGCATGTCCTGGCACCCATAGGATTTTTACCCTGTTGCAGCAGGCAATCTGCGACAACAGTGCGTTGCAGTCGAGCACCAGTCGGGACTTCTTCACAACGTGGTGAAGAGACCCAATCGCCGCCCGGCTGTCGCTACATATGTAGATGTGTTTGCCACTGTATCCTTTGTCCAGGATAAGCCTGGCACAGGTCCAAATGGCATACACCTCCGCTTGTAGAATCGTGGTAGTGTGTCCCAGTGACAAGGATAGCCTTGTCTTAGGTCCATTGCACCAGATTCCCATCCCTACCCCTGTTCCTGTCTTGGATCCGTCCGTATACCAGACGAGCCCGCCAGGGGACAAGAGGCTATTTTGATTCTCCTGCCAATCCTGCCTGCTGGGAAAGAGAATTTGGTAATTGTGGTCGAAGTCGTAGGAACGACCACAGCAATCTCCGCCCAGCGCTAGGATCCCCTCAAGGTCTCTGTCACGCTGTAGCAGGGATGCATGGCCCGCCTCCGACCTCCTCCACTTACCATTAAACTGTAAGCGTAACGCCGCTTTCTTAGCGTTAGCCTCTGCGATGATGTGAGGGGGCGCCATGTTTAAAAGTGCCCCCATCGCTAGAGTCGGGGTGGTTCTCATCGCCCCGGTGACTCCTAGCCCAATGAGTCTGTAGATTTTGTCCATTGTCTTCCTGTTAGTGACCCTCTGAAGTGCGGGCCACCAAACAAGGGAAGCATAAGTGAGCTGGGGAACCAGGATGGCCGTGTATATCCACTTGACCATTCCCGGCTTTAGTCCCCATGTTTGTCCAAACATGCGCCTACAGGCCCAGAAAGTGGCAGTGGCTTTCGAGGCCTGTTTGGCTATGTGGCTTTTCCAACTAAGCTTGCTGTCCAGAGTGACGCCAAGGTAACGTACCTCCGTGGAATATTGAAGCTCGGTTCCGAAGATGTAAGGGGGCTTAGGTTTGAAGCCTCTCCTTCGTGTGAAAAGCACCATCTCAGTCTTGCTCGGGTTGACCCTTAGCGACTTAGAGGTGCACCAATCTTGCATGAGGTCGAGAGCGCGTTGCATTCTCCACGTCATTTCAGCTGAGTGGGTGCCCTTGGTCATTATCATGACGTCATCGGCATAGCCCACCACGTTCACGCCGAGTCCATCAAGCGCCGCCAGTAGCCCATCAACGACCATAATCCACAGGAGAGGGGATGTAACCCCCCCCTGCGGACAGCCCCGCTTGACGTGCGCCCTGACGGTCGACCCTTTGAGCCCTGCGGTAACCGTTCTCGTACGAAGCATGAAGTGAATCCATTCGATGATAGACTCATCGACTCTGAATTCCCTCGCCGCATCGCATATGGCGTCGAAGGAGGTATTGTCAAAAGCTCCCTCGACGTCCAGGAACACACACAGAGCCGACTCTTTCCTGCTGAGCGTCCTCTCTATATCTTTGACGATACAGTGGAGGGCGGTTTCCACAGATCTGCCGGCCTGGTATGCATGTTGTGAGGTCTGCACCGGTCTTTCTGCCAGTGCTCCCTCTCTGATGTACCTATCAACCAGCCTTTCCAGCGTTTTCAGGAGGAAAGTCGTTAGGCTGATAGGTCTGAAGGACTTGGCCAGGTCATAGCTGCTTTTACCCGGTTTCGGGATAAAGACCACCCTGACCTCTCGCCACGCTTTTGGCACATATCTCAGTGCCAGACAGGAACGGAAGATGCGATTCAGGCGCCTGATGAGCATCTCCCCACCCTCCTGTAGGAGAGCCGGGAATATCCCATTCACCCCTGGACTCTTGTACCGGTCGAAGGTCTTAATCGCCCATCTTATCCTGCTAGGTGTGACAGCTTTGGCTGCCGTAGCCCAGTCACCCGGTTTGTTGATTGGGGGCACCTCTGCTTGGGGTTGTCCCCGGTCCGTGAGTTCCGAACCCGGGAAGTGTACCTCAAATAGGTGTGCTAGTACTTCTTCGTGGTTCTCAGTTGTCCTGCCATCCGGCAGTGTGAGCCCCTCGAGCTTGCTTGGCGGGCCTGATGTGAAGACTCTCCGGAGTCTGGCCACTAGAGGTAGGGCCTCGATCTCTCTACAGAATTTCCTCCAGGCCGCCTCCTTAGACTTTTTAACGAGTTTCTTGTACTCTCTCCGGGCCGTCCTGTAGGCGGCCCAGTCATCGTCCGTTTTTGTCCTTAAGGCTCTGTTTAGCAGCCTACGGGAACGGGAGCGGAACTTGTTCAGCTCACCGCTCCGCCAGGCCACCTTCTTGTTGTGTTTCCTTCTCCTGAGAGGGCAGGCGGCCTCAAAGGACTGGATCAGGGCGGTCTGTAGTATACCTGCCTCCCGCTCGATCGCAGCCCTTGTTCGCGGCCACCTACAGTTCTCCCCGAGCCTGGTTCTCAGCTCCTCCTGAAAGAGGGGCCAATCTGCAGTTCTGGGATTCCTGTAGGTTTCAGCCGGGACTTGGCTACCATCCCCTACCAGGTTGAAGGTTATCAGTCGGTGGTCAGAGAGGGTATCCTCTTCACTGACCTGCCAAGTAGTAATCGCTTGGGTCACCCTGGGTGAGCCCAGCGTCAGATCAATTACCTCCTGTCTTCGAGGGGTAACAAAGGTAGGCTTGGATCCCTTGTTTAGGATCTCAAGATCCGTCGTAGAGAGGTACTCTAGAAGAGCAGTACCCCTCTCATTTGTGTCGGAGCTGCCCCATATGGTATGGTGCGAATTTGCGTCGCACCCCACCAACAAGTTAAGCCCCTCACTATTGCAATAGTCCACCAGCTCTCTGAGTTCCCTCGTCGGGGGAGGGTCCTCAGAGTCATACGGGAGGTACGCTGAGGCTATTACTAGCTCAGTCGTCGTGCCACCCACACGAGTTCTTATGGTGGCTGTCGCAAGGTCTCTGGTACAGAATCGGCTTAGCTTGAGGGCATCGTGTCTCTTGCTGACGAAGAGACAGGCCCTCGGCCCCGGTTCTGCGCTGGCATAGATCAATGATCCTAAGTCTGTACTTATTCCCTTTACTAGACCCCTGTGTACCCAGGGTTCTTGTATTAGGGATATGTCTGTTTGCAGCCTTGCAAGGTCCCTGCTCAGAAGAGCCGTGGCCGCTTTGCAGTGCTGCAGATTAATCTGCGAAACCTTGGTGTGGCCTGCAGTCATGAGGGCTGCAGGCGTGCCCATGTTCACACATTGTGCAGGGAGGGTGGGTGGGATAGGATATGGGGGAGAGGAGGGGTGGGTATTGGGGTTGGGATTAGAGAGGGGGGCCTGGCAAGCCATTGGTTACAAGGCCCCCTCCTCTCTATTTGCCGAAGGGGCAGTCGACCCTGACGTCGTACTGGGCGACGGGGGCCGGCTCCGCGGGGTCAGAGAAAGCACTCTTTGAGTGCCCCTCTGAGTTCCCTCAGAACCCTCCCTCGTCACCGTTTGCACGGCGTTGGGCCTGCCCCTTGGCGCTTCAGAGCCTCGGCTTGCCGGAAGGCCCCCTCGCCCGCGGGGATTAGCAGTTTTGCCTGCCTCTCTCCCGGACGTGGGTCCCCGTCCCTTGAGCCAATGCTCTTTGGGGTGTCTGGTGGCGCTAGGCATGTTTACCTTCGCAGGCATTTTGTGCCCCACGCCTCCAGACCCCTTCATCGCTCCTGTCGGAGCCAGCAGATTCGGTGACCGCAGGATAGGTGTCCCGGGTCCCGTTTTTGAGGGTTCGCACCTGGCCGGCAACGGGACCGCTTCGTGCAACGCGGGCGCCATCGACACGGATACGCCGGCGGCCTGTGTCCCCTTAGTCGGGGCCCGGGCCAACCGTGTGATCCCCGTCGAGGGTCCCGCAGCTGGGTCCGTTCCCGTAGCCGTCGTGGTGCCCTTGCCTTCCTCTTTAACTCCACCGGACTTGGCGTGGATCCGGTAGAACCGGGCCCTCGTCAGTCCGAAGTGTGGGTTAAAATCCGCGTCCTCCAATACCTTTAGTGAGGAGGCGTCTACACCCAGCACCAGATGTTCGGTGTCACGTACCGTCTTCCTGTCCCACACCCTCCACAGGTGTGTGCACAGATTGCGGTTGTGGCGCTGTACCCGCTGGTAAATCTCCTCCATCGATTTACCCGTCGCGTCCTGGAGTATGGCCGTCATCTTCGTTAGCCTTGGCAGCTCCTCCCTCCCTAGAGCAAGGAGAGAGGCTCCGTCCCAAGGCCTCAAATTCGGGGTCATACTCCTCACAGGACTCCTTGGTCGTAGCGGTAGACATCGAAGCGAGGTGCTTCGTCCCCCATAGGGGCCGAGTCCAAGACCTCGAGTAGCGCCGCTACGACCAGTTCGCCCTCCTTCTGGCCGAGGACCGCAGTGGGGTAGTCAGACGGCACAATGGCCATCTTCCTATCCGCCACTACTGCGTCCCCGTAACCGGTCGGTTGCGGTAGAACCCTCGCCTTCTTGGGGACCTTTAATGTTTCCGGAGGAGTGTAGTCCGCTGGTCTGGGTCTCTTCGAACCCTGGACCGCGGACCCACCCGTGGCATTATTCTCGCCCCCGGCGGATTGACCGGCAGTCAATTCCCCTGTCCCGGTGGCGAGCGTGGGAGCATCTGTGGTGCGGCGCTGCTCCGAAGATGGGTCCTGCCCTGCCAATGTGGCTTTGCGTGCCCTCCTCCTTGCTGCTCCGCTGCGTCCCTTTTTTTTTCTTTGTATTGAGGAGTCGGTAGGACCAGCTTCCGCTGATCCCTCCTTCTCCTCTGTTTTGTCAGACGCCATGCCGCAGGTACCCTCCTGGTTCAAAGGGGCCGAGGCCCCCTCGCCCCAGCTGGGCTCCACGATCATGGCCTCTGCGTCAATGGATGGGAGAGCCTCAGGTGAGACTCCCTCATCCGTAGGGGTTTCTTTATTTGTGTTATCAAACTCCATAAAGTCCCACGAGTAGCTAGGAAAGTAGGTCCACCCCCCCAGAGCCTGCTTAGGGGGGTAAGGCTGTGTACAATTGGGGGGCGCCTGGTACCCAAAGGGCATCGTAAGCGACACTACTACCCTAGTGCCATGCATCCCATTGGCACGATAGCTTACACCGTGGGATTGGGGAGGTGGTCCGCGGCAGGGCCTTGGTTCCCCCAAAACGGATTTTATCCCGCCGGGTTCGCGTATAACACCCGCAGACCAGGCCCCAGGAGGACTCCCGTCTTGTGTCCTGAACGCCCTACGACGTCCAGTTCACGCGACCGTAGAGAACCCCGAGTCCTGGCCCCTCCTATCCGCCACCCGGAGACGCGCTCGGCTGGCAGCTCAACCGAATTGCCCGCCTCTCTTACGAGATTTGGCACCGAGATATTTCATATTACCACCCGGCACCGAGATATTTCATATTACCGACAATCAAATAGACAAAAAAAATGTTCAATCATATAATCTGAATGGCCGAGTGAGCTAAAGCGCAACGCAACAACACCAACCGGAGGGTCCCAGGTTCGATTCCCGAGCAGTGTAAAAAAATTAAATATGTTTTTCAACGATTAATATGTACCAACATGTAGACAAAGATGTAATATGTAATTAAAAGTGGAGAAAAACTCGATTGAACACGTACAAATAAATATTTTTTAATTAAATTTCTTTGCGACACCAACATACTAAATTTAAAGAAAAATGCATGTTAAAAATAGTATACCGTATATGAGGAAAACTATTCACACGTATATGACTTTTAATATACTTTGGTTACAATAATAGAAAAGTGTTGCATAAATATAGCACTCTGGTTCATTACTATTAGAGGTGTACATCCCTTTTTAGTCTACTACCATACTAAATTTTACAGTAGAATGCATATTGAAATTAGTATACAGTACGTGAAAAAACTATTCACCCGTTTGTGAATTTTAATGTACGTTACTTATAACAATTGGTGAAAATATTGTAAACCTCGAACACATTTTTCCATTAATATCAAAGATTTCTATTTAATTATCGGATACCGATTCTTCAAATATTACAGATTTATGTATATGAAAATTAATATGCGGTATATGCATCCGAGCTTCCAATACCGGTATAGTAATTTTCATACAAAATTTTTTTTCAGAGTACACTCTGTCCGTAGTAATGATAATAATATGCACAGTGCATCATACTTAAACGTCAATTAATGAGTAATAGCTTCGTTTTTTAAAATCAATTAATTTTCATTGTAATAGTTGAGTTCTGTTACCGATCCATATGGGATTACGGGTACATTTCGTACCATTTTTATTCCCGACTACCCGCAGGGCAAAAAGACGGGAGTATGTGTTTCACTGGCATGGCGTGAATATGCCCATTTCTATTAGTAATCTATGTTCTTCAAAACGGTTAAAGATGACTTAACAGAACTTGGTACACAAGTTCTTTGTACGGGTTCATGTGTTTTTTTCATAGTTTTTATGTACGAGATGGGATTTCTGAAAGATATACACGGAAAGAAAGAAGTAACTGTAAAAACTGATTTATCGGTCCTGACAACTAATCGAAATAGTTAGAATACCGGCAACTACTCGGTCGGTTGAAGAAACTATAACCTCATTGGTAGAGTATGGATAGTAACAATGACCAGCTGAAATCATATCCTCCTCAACTCACCGATTGGTTGGCGTAACGAATCATTTGGATTGGATAGCAGCCGTGATAGTTGCAGGAACCAAATTGTTGGTCATACGTACTATTTTTACTACCAATCGAAAAAAGTTGAGACTACGATACCGATTTAGTATCAGGATCTAACACGCGGCACAGCATATGCTGGAATTGGTAGCCAGCATATGCTACGTGTAAGTCATGGAGACTAGAGTAAAGGAGACCGAACGCTTATGGCGCGAGGTCTAGAATTTTGGTCTATAAAACGGGCCTATGTTTTAGTTCCAGTTGTCACTACAAGCGTCGCTCCGATCGTTGAGTTCACCGGTGAAGTTAGCGCTTGGTCGATAAACGATATTCAATTTCTGATTAGAGATTGCAAAGTAACTCGATAGTGAAGCGCGTTAAGTAAGGGCGTTCGTGACCGTAAGGTTGACGGATCAAATCTTTATGTAAGCATTTATTTTTTTTTTTAATTAGAGGAAATACCGTTTTAAAGTGTCGGAATGTCCACCTTTTATTTTTCAGTTTTCAGTTCATGTTTTAATCGACCCACAATTTACTTAATTAGTTACAATAATTATACATTCTTGATTAAAAAGAAAAATGCATGAGGAAAGAATCGATCCGCGAACCTTCCGAATACGAAGCTTGTATCTACGCGCTTCGCCGCCGCGTCGCTTTACGTTAGGTGTTCAGTTACTCGATATCGTTTATCTGATATAATTTCTGCTATGGAATTTGGACAATTAGCATCACCTACCGACTTAAAAACTGGCAATAATCGCCTTGCAATCTGAACAAACTAAAATAACTTGTTTATACTTTTCGCGTACAGATGCTATACCTCTCGCCCCCTATGATACGACGGTTTTCGACAAAACGCACAATTAAACGATCCTTAAAGCGCCTCCAGGTGATAGTAGGACAGAATCCAATAATTAGTCAATCCGTAATTACGTGTAAACTTAATGTATTCGAGTATGATCGCGTAAATACGAACGTAGAAGAATGCTCTGTTCAAAATTCCCGCTCTCTGGGATCTAATCGTACGCTGCGCCTCTATCGGCGAAAGCTGAAATAATTTTGGCCCATTTCATCGACCATCTGCTCAGCACTACGTTCGGTCTCCTTTACTCTATCCTCCATGGTGTAAGTGTTTAAACAGAGAGTCTATTTGACCTCTATCAAGTTAGCCGGGCAATATCGATTATATTAATTTTTTTGCAGATCGTATGTTAGTCATTAGTTAATAACTGTTAGACTAATTGAAACATTTGTTAGTTAATAGTTTTTGTAATAAAGCAAAAATAATTTTTAGTGTATATTTAGCCGAATGATATTGAATTCTTTCTACTTTTCGTTTCAAAACGGGTCTATACGATGCAGAATCATTTGTTAGTTCCGCATAAACTAATTACAATATTTGTTAGACACCACTTGCGGTAGAAATAGCAAAATTTGGTATACCGCCTATCTGCCAGAGAGTGGGGGCAAGACATAAACTAGATAATGTGAAGATGGCCGCACATACATGTATTTCTTACAGTTTTCGCTTAAAAGCGGGTTTATTTGATGTAGAATCGTTTGTTAGTCTCGAATTAACTAATTAAAATATTGGTTAGTTAATAGTTTTTGCAATAAAGCAAAAATAATTTTTAGTGTATATTTAGCCGAAAGATATTGAATTCTTCCTACTTTTCGTTTCAAAACGGGTCTATACGATGCAGAATCATTTGTTAGTTCCGCATAAACTAATTATAATATTTGTTAGACACCACTTGCGGTTGAAATAGCAACATTTGGTATACCGCCTATCTGCCGGAGAGTGGGGACAAGACATAAACTAGATAATGTGAAGATGGCCACGCATATATGTATTTCTTACAGTTTTCGCTGAAAAGCGGATTTATTCGATGTGAAACCGTTTGTTAGTCCCGAATTAATAATTAAAATATTTGTTGGATCACAGTTTCACTTGAAATTGCATAAAACTGTATGCCGTCTAACTAACGGGGAGTGGCGGCACAACACGAATATGTTTTGTGAAGTTAGCCGTGCATAAATATTATTTTTGTAGTTCTTGCTTATAAGCGGGCTTTTTCAAAGTAGCATCTTCTGTTAGTAAAGAATAAGTTAATTTAGACGTTGGTTAATTAACAGTTTTAGTTGAAATAGCCTAAAACTGTGCACCGACTAACTGGCGGGGTGTGGGGGAAAGACGTAGAATATGTATATTCATCTGAAGTAGACGAAGATGACCAGCCATATAATAGTAATGACATACCAGTATAATTATTAATGTTAACACATTTCTTATAAAGACATCATGGATGTGTTAAGTGAAAAAGATTGCATTCCCTAGCGGATCTGAAGATCCGCAAAACAACCGAAAAGTGACCGGTCGTTATGGAACAAAAAATCACTCCAGAATAACCCAGAAGCATCCTAGTGACCGGCGGGTAACCGTAAAATGACCCGAAATGAACCCAATATTCCGATTCGAGTTACTATTCGGTTATTTGAAAAACTTTCAAATAACCGAAAAAAAACTTTTAACAAACTGTCGGTTACTTCTGCGTTACTTTAAAGTTTGTTTTTGGTTAAAACATTGGTCGTTTTGTAGTTGCAATCGGGTTCTTTTTTGTTCCAAAATAACGGTCGCTTTGTCGGTTACATTATAGTTGTGTTACGGTAAAGCAACTGGAAATGAACCTCGTAATGACGGTTACTTGTATATGACCGTAAAGCAACCACAAAATGACGGTTGCTTGGATCCGCTAGGGTTACCTTCCACTTTGTGCTCAGAAAATCTCAACGCATCTTCCAGCGTTGTGTCGTCGAAGCGCAAGGCTCGATAATAAGACTTAATGGATCGATAATAAACAATAATATTAACAAAACGTTTTGTCCAATCGGCAGGTCACGCCTTATACACATTAATAAATATTTATAAAATCATATATCTTTCATCCATTAAGTCTTACTTTCATTGTTTTTTTAGGCATAAAATATTTTTCAAGGCGTACTTTAACTGCTTCGCAATGGCTTCATTTCGAAAAATCCGTTATTCACTTATATATTACGATTCATGCAGCCTGTACGTCACATACGAGCTACGTATTACATACTAATGGGCAATGAAGCTGCTGCGTTTTTAAAATTTCAATCTATAACGACGAGTGAACGAGGGAGACAAAGAGAGGAAGAAAAAGCAAAGGTTGACAATTTTATAAACCAGGAGAGTGTCTAGTTGACATTGTATTTATCGAAACATGACATGTACATATCGATGAGTTAAATGAGAAACAAATGTATTGCGATATAATATTTGCATTTCAAATCACAGTGAAAAGAGATGACATTCACATACAGTCAAGTTTAACGCATAACAAATGTATCATTAAATAATATCGTATTATTTCAAATCAAAGTACCTTTATGATCAGCAACGCGCTTAATTCGTTGAGTAGTAGTGAGACGTTCGGTAGCTGCGATCGTCGTATAGTCTAGACGATCGTCTATCGCCTGATCGCATTTGAGTGAATGTTGCTTGAACAATCAATTTGTCAATAATGAATATTGTCGATTCCTCATTTCAATAATTTTATTTCAGCACCAATTATTATTGCTCCATGACGTATGTTACCCGGCCACATTACGGTATCCGGACGTTAAATAAAAAATATCTTATTCGCAATATTCATTACCAAGAGGAAGCGAAAGCAACATTCAATAAAGTGCATTCGGACACCTGATAGTCCGTCGGACGATCACTTTAAGAGCGTATATAAACGGCGAGGTGAGGGTTAACTTCGATATTTGACCCACAAGTTTTAATGTCTTTTGACAAATCGTCATAAATTTGCCATATCCCACTAGAACGCAGACAGTATGCAAGATAGTGACCGGAGTTGAAGACTACTATTCCCGCCAACCTGTATTCAGATTTTACATCTTCACCATGTTGCAGTGTCAGGCTAGTTGGAATTTGCTTGATGCTACATGTCTTTCCTGTAGTACGTGTAATGTCGGAACGTATATCAAGCTCAATCATGACATGAATTCGTGGCTCTCTTATCCACGTATATTTTCCAAAGCATGGATGGCGGCAGCTCACTTTAAGAATCGGTGATCGGAAGTGTAAAGCTTTTTCCAAGTAGCCGAAACCTTTCTTTGCAATGTCTTTGTGATTCGGTGCTAGAACTATCGTCCCGTACGATCTACCTTCACATTGCGAACATCATTCTGCGTTGTCTACGCTGGGCTCCGAGGCTAATGCTTTGTCGACAAGACTCGCAATGTTGTCGGCAGCATTTATAAGGTACGATACCACTCGTACTTTTGTCATCAGGTGCGGTTCAAAGCTGTAGAGATTTTTTAAGATAATGACTCTTTCGCAAAACAAGGCTGACGTCGAACCTTTCTCGATTACGTTGCATACAAACCTGAGGGTACGATTCTCGGAGCTTCTCAGGAATTCAAAGTAATTGACGTCGTCAATACCTGCTGTCATCAGCACGTGAATTAGTGAGTCAAAAGGGCACGTGTTAGTTAAGTAATACGATTTGATTGCGCCATATTTGTCTTTGATGTTTACGGGTGGCATAAGCGAACCGTTCGGTAGCAGAATTGATTTTTTCTTCTGCGCGATAAGAACATTTCTCTGTCGAATCTCAGGATACAGTCTGAAGTATTTACTCATCTTTTTCGGATCTTGAGCATACAGCTGTCGATGTCCGTCTTTGTCCGACTTTACAATCAGTTGCGACAATGTATTAGTTGATGAGCTGGTTGGAATTACCGGTTCAATGTCGCAGTACTCGTTTGAGTTGATATCTGCATGAGACGATACATTAGTCCTCGACGTTCCTTCGCCTTTCACATTTAATTCGAATTTACTATAGTCAGTGTTCTGCAGTTTCAACGTATCGCTGGCCAAATCCGTCGGTTTCTTCGTCGCACAATAGGAGTGATCTAGCGCCGATATATTCAATGCTCCGACATTCTCGTCCGCGATGATGAGTTCTGTAGCTGACCTCGGCGAGTTAAGTACATCACAGCCGTTCGACATGTTTTCGTTGAGAAAATCCACTTCAAAATCTTCTTGGCGATTTTGGACTACCGGTAAAATGAGACCATTAAGAAGGGCTTCGTGATTGCTCGGTGACAACTCGGATGTAGTCGATACTTCTTCGAAAGTTAGGTCGAATGAATATACGAGATCATCGTCTTGTGCTTTCCCTCGCCAATTCTCCGAAGCGAATAAATCTGAATCATTGAATAGTGTTTCAATCGGACGTGGTATATTGTCTTTGGATTTGTTCTCTAGTTGCATAGGTACTTTGGCAAAATCTATTGGTGGAATCATGGGTGGCTCAGGCACGATGTCTGGACGCTTTCTTCGATTGTCGGATGGCAATTCACTTAAACTCAACAGATCTTAGCATTCCGTCGGTCCAATAACTGGCGCGGAGCGCTTGGCATTGAAATTTATCATGTTTTATGAAAAAAGCCGAGTTGCGCCGGCGATGTCCCGTGCTATTAAAAATTTGTCGACGCGCATGGGGCGGCCGATGTCCTTCAAAACCCTGGTTTTTATGTCGTTGAAGTAACCTTCGACGTAGCTTGAAGTTGCGTGCGGAGTATCGAAATCCATTCCGACGTTGGTCCACAACGGGAACTCTTTGCTTCGAATCGAAAGAAGCTTCACGAATTCTGGCAGGTAAAACGGATTCAGCTCTTCACCCTCCAGGCGAATCTCCCCAGCGCTTGAAACGAGCTCATTGACCCAGTTATCGATATCACTGTTTTCGTCCATGTCCCAAGGCTCGCTGATACCTTCTTCTTGCGGATGTTTTGTGTTTTCACCTAACGTCGACTTGGCATCCGTATCGATATTTAAACCGCGTACTGCTATGCATTCTTCAAGCTTTTTCCTTGCATCTTTCGCCGTTAGCTGCGAGTGAGCGATTTCGGAGTCCTGATGGGTTTGAAGACCCACAACACAGGTGAGATAGAATATTTCTCGGAAATCGGAAAGTTTGCTGCATTCTACCATCATAGCAATGCAGCGAATGAAAAAATCTTTGATGCAAGCCTGCCGGACCGACTTAAAGCAATTCCAACGGCATACTGCGTGTATCAAATGAGCAACGTCCACTCGAAGCAATGTCACGGGCCTCTTTGTCGACCCAACTCTCGAAATTACGCTGAATATCGTATTAATATACGATTTGATCGTCTGATTATTGAAGGCGAGACTGAGGGCACACAAAAGTGCTCGCGAATAATCGCAGACGGCTTCACTGGGTTTGGACGCACCTCCTCGCAGCCATTGCCTCAGCCAACATTCGACACACTCCGTAGTGTGCTTTTCTGATAGCATCTGATGAACGGCGATTGTAGTACCGTCGAAGTTAATAACAATCGCGTACAGAAATATATGACCAGACGTGCGGCCTTTTCGCTCAAGTTTCGATACAACGCTTCCTGTCGCATCGAGACTAATAATCGACTTTTTGTTGATGCGACAGTATTCTTTGTATGCATGTAATTGTGCAGGGGAACTGTACGCAACATGAAACGGTAACGAACCAACATCGTGTACCAAGCCTGCGTATTCGGGATTCAATGCCATTTCTCCGATCGTTCGGATGAGATCTCGCCCGTCCTCTTTCTTAACTCCGAGTTCAGTATCGACACCTTCTTTTCGAGCTTGACGACATACGTTACTACTAGGTAACGACGGAGGTTCGATTTCCCCGGGTCGCATATTCTCTCTCGCATACCTTTTTCGCCACACAGAACTTCCTTCTGCTTTTAGCGCTTTCTGTACGTCTTTTCGTCGTTGACCGTTTAAAGGCCGTTTCACGATTTCGTGTTCTTCAGCTCGAGTGTCCCGTGTTTGTACTTGAATCGTTAAGCCTTCAGCTTCGACAGTTTTTCCATCTCCGAGAAAACTGTTTCCGCAGACTTTGCTTTTGCATGACCCGACAATTTTTATCGTATACGTCGTGCTGTCTTCAGAAAGCTTAACCTCGGCCCGCTTAAAAACGAACGTGCAAGGTAGGCGAAATTGCTGCCAAAACGAGAAGGAGATCTCGTTCGTCCATACTCCTGGCTTTAATTTCGGTTTTTCGTCTGTCTTGGTAATAATTTTAGTCCATTGTTCCTCCGTCAAAACCAAATCAAAAGTATCATGATTGTTTCCGTTATCCTCTAATTCGAAGGATGTGTGAGTGGATGAATTGCTATCAGAATTTCTATTGCTCTTTATAGACTCGTCCCAAATAAAATTATTATTCTGATCGTGTTTGGGTGGAACAATTACGCCCATCTCTCTTCTAGCGTCGCTGAGAACTGAATTTTTATCCTTGGCGAGATAAAGTTGGCAGGCATTGCGACTCTATTTTCTGTCTAATGCAGTGGATAATTCGTCCCATACCTTATGCGACCAGGCTGGTATCGGGTCAGATTCGAAATAATGCATAAACTTCTTGATGGTTTGTACGGCCAGCTCGTGCGGTACTGATGGTTTACGCCCCATATTTCCATGGAAGACTTCTGTAACATTAAAAAATGTTTATTCCTAACAACACATTTAGTCTTTTTAGGCTGGAAGCATATACACAATTCACTTCAATGTATAAAAGTCGGACCAAGCCGATGTAAGTATCCATCAAGCGGCACTAGTGGAACAGTAATCAGTTGAAGGTTGGATAGGATTAGCTACTCCCAACTATGTTATTAAAGTTAGTGTTTCTTGCAAATAAGCCTATTTAACTTTCTTGATCTGAAGTTCCATGTGTTACTACTACGAAATGTAAATGTTTCAAATCTTATAAACTGATTTATAGTGAATTTTATATTTTACCTTCTACAATGAAACAAACATCTTAATGTGTGTAAGATCATCAAATAATTATGACGTTTTCAAAGTTAATATTTTTCAAATATAGTGACCTTAAATTAATTATGTTTTGAGAAAGATAATGAGTAAACATTTGGAACGATGAAAACAGCAACAAGATGTAATACGTGAAATACACCAACTGTGAGAAAATAAAAAATTGATCAGGCAGCTTTTTCACATAAGAGGATTGTAGGCTACAGACAAAAAATGAGAAAGCAGTGTGCAAGATTCTACTTAAATAGTTATATGTATGGCTAGTCACATTTCTTTCACGAGTTACTGTATTGGGAATTTTCCACAAATTATGACTACGGCAACGTTTTTGTCCAAAACTCAAACATGTTTATATGAAAATGCTCAAAACTTAGATATTTCTCGTTTTTTGTCTCAAAATTCATTTAAACAAAATCTAAAGGACCGTGCGAAATGGTTTGAAATGAAGATACCACTATATTTGGGAAAGTACAAGTAGGGAATAACGTAATGAATGAATCTATCATTTTTGTTCAATCAATATTTTGTAACGAAAGATTATATCCCAATAAATCAAACAAGTCTTCAAAGTCTTTGCAAAAACCTCCCTCATTATTTCTCACGTTTCTCAAAGTACTTTCTATGCGGGCTTTTTATTTTTTTAGTTAAAACTTTCTAGGAAATAATTGAAAGCAGAATAGCATAGACTATTTGCTTCTATACCACAGTATGAATGCGTTTGCTTTAAGAACGTACCTCCCCTGTTCAGCACCCCTGATGCGATGATCCGACTCGTTACGCAATCTCTCGATACTCAGAGGTCTTTGCGTTACTTTTCGAATGAGCTGCGAAAACTCTTATTTCTTTCAGTTCCAGTGGCTTTCCCTTGATTTCAATTTTTTAGGCAGCAGTGAAATGCACCTGAAGAAAATTATTAACTGATTAATGCAAGAATCCAAAGTAATAAGTAATAAGCAGATATTACAAGAAAATGTAGTAAAAAATCACTCCAAAAGCAAGAATTTTCTACAAAACTAAGCTTATGTTCAAATGGAAATTTCTATGGAATTACAATAGAATTGTTACTGCGAAACCAATTTGGTCCATTTGGAGCATTTAGTGGTATCTGAAATCTACGATAAGTAAAAAATATTTAAACAATATTTGCATTGATGAACTTAGCTACAAAAAAACTTTTCACTTACAAAGATGCTCAATTTTCTTGTGTTTGTGGTTGGTTTTTCACACCAATTAATTAATTTTTATCGCCTTTGGTCGTGTGAACTTTTTTTTTCGATTAAGGGAAGAGTCCACCAAATTCAATCCAAAAGGGTTATTAATTTTCTTATGATGGTAAAAAAATTGTATCTGTATCATATATACACTGAGAAAACTAATCATAGATGGGTGAACAAACAAGTTATATGGATCAATAAATAAATTGGTTGCCCAAACTACTTCCTTTGTTGGGTGAAACAATGCACATTTTTTCAATATATAGTAAAAAATGACTATACAATTAATTGAATGTCTTGCCAATTAATTTATTTATTAATTTGAACAATAAATTTTTGAATAACATACTTATTAACATTAAAGTAAAAAGTGGATTTATTATTTATTTGGTTATGAAATCATTAAACCAAATGAAGAATAAATACAAAACGTACTCTCGAGTAAACATCCATTGGAATAAATAAATACAGATAGAATACAAAACGTACTTAATACTTTCTGAACAATCACGATAAATTATTTTTTTAACCTTATAAATTAATCATCAACCCTAAATAGAAAAAATCTCTTGAATTCACTTGGAGGTTCTAAAATACGACGGTCTAACCATATTTTTTTGTGAACAATCGAGGTGTAATGTACTTTTCTGGCGCGAATGCCTTATGGATGATTACTGATTGTGATTGCTCTTCTTACACGCATGGAGTACAACAATCGAGATTACAATAATCAAAGAACAATAACAAAGCGGTAGAAAGATACGCGAAACGCAAAAAGTTGTTACTTACAGTATTCGATTGTTTTTATCACATGTTGTACCATCCTTCCGCGTATTCCCTTAAAATGCAAGCCCAATCTGTGTTGTGTTTTACTGTCTTAAGAGGCAGTGGTACTTCCCCCACCACACCTCAAAATTTCGAAAGCTGTTTTCTCTCAAAAAACAACACAGATTGGGCTTGCATTTTGAGGGAATACGGGGAAGTACCGTAGAATTGGGCTAAGCTTCTGGCTCCTCAATCGATTCAGTCGTTTTTTATGAGAATTAAAAAACAAATAGTGCGAGAGACAGAGCTATAGGCGTTTAACATTGGGCGAAGAAATTCCAGCCCGTGTATCACATGCTCTTAAGAGCCCAATTCTGTCGTATTTTCGCATACTCTCTCAAAATTTAAACCCTGTCTGTCGAGAAGTTTAGAAGAAAATAGCTTTCAAAATTTCTGCAGGGGGGAGGGGAGTACCACTGACTCTTAAGGACGCTTCTGCGCGCCACATTAGTCAAATGATTGCTAAATTTTTAAAAGCATTTCTACAATTTTTTATGGTTTAATCAAATGTTTTAAGGCTTTACTCATGTAGCGGCGTTAGTTCTTGATATACAAATACATTCACAGTTGTGATTTGAATAGTAAATCGATTGATATCTGCAAATGTCCGATGTCATATTTTTTCATCCAGGTCTTTAAAAGCGTAAACCGTAATATAAGTTCGATTATGAAGAGCAATAACTCATTTTGTATACTGGAAAATTCTGTATCGATTAGCCGTCTAGATTTTTTATAATATTTGTAGTTCGAAAGATATAACCGTTTGATTATCCTGTCCTAACCTAACATCGGATATACAAATGGCTGTAACTTTTGAATAACTAATATCATAAAAAATCTGGACGGTCAATAAATTAAGGACCTTCCGATAATCAAAATGAGCCATTGCTCGTCATAATGCATCTATTATTAAGGTTCATCCTTTTTGAAAACTGCACGAAAAACATGACATTGGGCATTTGCATATGTCATTCGATTTTCTATTCGAATCACGGCTGTTATTGTACTTATATATTAAGAACTAATTCTCCCACGTGAGTAACCCCACGTAACTGTTAATTGAACCACCAGAAATTGTAAAAACGTTTCGAAAATTTAGCACTGATTTGACTAGTCCGAAGCGCAGAAGCCTCTTTAAGAGTGTCAAAAAGATAACAACGATTTTCCATTGATTCAAATAAAGTTTCAATTAAAAGTAACAAAATTCATCTACCCCAAAATTGGCACATAGTTTGCTCGCATATTTTAAACAAATACTGACAAAAATCTATCAAATAATGTAACAATCAAAAGATAATGCCTCGACAGTAAGGATTAAAAGAAAATTAGTCAGCCTCAAAATTTTAACCTGTAAGTAGATTGTCAGGCTCATTTTTCTAATCTTTTTCCATTACCATATATCTACTATATTAATAGTAATATCTGTAAACACCAATTGTAGATAAGTGACTTCGTTGATAACATTTGGTTATAAAGGGTAAAAAAGGAATTGATTAAATCTCATTATTAAAGTACCTATTACGAACCAATTTTACAGACTACAAATATCATTTTCTTGGATATCACTCACCAAAAACATTGACAGGTGTCACTGACAGGTGTCTTGTTTACTCTAGTATACTCTGCAGATACTGCACTAATCCGGAGGGTTATCATGGTGGATACTTCTGGACCATTGAAAAATGCATTCTTTGGGTAGCCCACTCAGACCATATTTGCAACTGCATCCTGATTATTCAATGCGACTGTACTTAGGACCTGGATTTTTTCCACTGTAGAACAAAATTGTGAAAGTTTTTATGCAAAATAGCTATGATGAAGATATGTCTAATTTCATCTGTAGCTCGGTATTCTTCATTAAAACAGCATATGATTTCTTATTGTAGTTATAACTGGATACATCAGCAGCAGTGTCAGGTTTCAATTCTAAAAGAATTTTGATGATAGATAAATTGCATCTTTTGCTAGTTCTGCACTATGGATCTGGAAGGATCTGTAACTTTTTGGATTTTCTCACCCATGTTTTAAGCTTCAGGGTTGTTTATTTTGAGATTTTGTAAAATACTTTTTAAAAGCACATTGGTTAAAAAAAATCATAGTGAATCAAATTTTGCTGTAAAAACGTATTAAAAAATCTTAATGTCTTTTAGAGTTCAAACAATATTTTGAAAAATTGTGGATCAAATTCAAGAGGTTAAGAATCTATTTACGCACATGCTTTAAATAATACGCTAAAAGCATTGATTTACAAATACGAATTCATGAAAATTATAAAAAATGACATTATCCAACTACATTGCATGAGAAATCTAGTAAAATTAAGTAGAACACTCAATTTTTCGTAAATGATTAAACTGCGATTACATCACAGTACTCACCGTCATAAAAAGAATTAATTTATTAGCAGTCGAACGCAGATTATTAACATTATTGTTTAGTATTGTTGGAAGCTGTATAAACATATACTTCTCTTTGATGTTAAAAAGATCAGTACCTCCGCTCAAAGAACATTTATGTTCATTGCTCTGATGCCACGAGGCTGTGCTCCAAAAACGTCGCCCGCATACAGCTGATCACATCACTGGTACGCAAAATGGCAAAATTGCTCATTTATAAATGGAAATGAGCGCATAGGGATCATTTGTATAATAAAACCTGAGCGAGAAACAAAAATAATTAACAAACCTCTTATAGCTACGATAAAATAGCACGTCTTACGGATTGAGAAACATGCGTTCACAAAACGGAGCACATCCTCGCCCATACAAATAGCTATTACATTGTGTGTGGTGTTGGAGGGGTAATGGAGGGGAGTATTCGCCGTAGCCAAACGATGGCCTCACTTCCCGCTAGTTAGGCGGCATACAGTTTTATACTATTTCAAATGAAACTGTGATCCAACAAATATTTTAATTAGTTAATTCGGGACTAACAAACGGTTCCAGATCGAATAAACCCGCATTTCAGCAAAAACTGTAAGAAATACATATATGCGCGGCCACCTTCACATTATCTAGTCTATGTCTTGCCCCCCCTCTCCGGCAGGTAGGCGGTATACCGAGTTTTGCTATTTTTAACGCAAGTGGTGTCTAACAAATATTAAAATTAGTTTATGCGGAACTAACAAATGATCGTGCATCGTATAGATCCGTTTTGAAACGAAAAGTAGGAAGAATTCAATATCTTTCGGCTAAATATACACTAAAAATTATTTTTGCTTTATTGCAAAAACTATTAACTAACCAATATTTTAATTAGTTAATTCGAGACTAACAAACGATTCTACATCAAATAAACCCGCTTTTAAGCGAAAACTGTAAGAAATACATGTATGTGCGGCCATCTTCACATTATCTAGTTTATGTCTTGCCCCCACTCTCCGGCAGATAGGCGGTATACCAAATTTTGCTATTTCTACCGCAAGTGGTGTCTAACAAATATTATAATTAGTTTATGCGGAACTAACAAATGATTCTGCATCGTATAGACCCGTTTTGAAACGAAAAGTAGAAAGAATTCAATATCATTCGGCTAAATATACACTAAAAATTATTTTTGCTTTATTACAAAAACTATTAACTAACAAATGTTTCAATTAGTCTAACAGTTATTAACTAATGACTAACATACGATCTGCAAAAAAAAATTGATATAATCGATATTGCCCGACTAACTTGATAGAGGTGTCTATTCGAATATACCGAAATGCCACAAGGTGGCCGCCATTATTGCGTATTCCGTAACTCACTTCACAGCGCTTATGGTGAAGTACTCGAATTACTTTTAAATCGATTAAATAAAAACATTTTTATAAAAATTTAAAAACTCCCGACTGAAAAAATGAGGGTAAATATTTATCCAATTTGATTATTAATTACTCTCATTTTTTCAGCTGAGATTTAAAAAAAATATATATCTAAAATCTTTTACATATCTGTATAAAAGAACCGACGAATCCACGCCGTCGCCACAGCATAGAAGTTCTGCATGATCTCTACACACAGTACACACGTTAGGCAATAAACGAGGGAGTGAGTACACTATATATGTATGTTATTGAATCGAACTTCCACTGAAGCGTGACACCATACGCCCTTCGTCGTTGTCGATATAACTGAATTGCTACCGGTCCTACCAAATGCGTTAATGACTGCGATGTACGTGAAGATAACAATCACGTACTATATCAACATAGAACTTATATATATACGAAAGCTACTCGTATTCATCGTTTTGTAAATGCTAGTCGATGTTCGCGCTATAACTCCGCCCCTACAGCCGAGGGAAAGACTGCTAACACATTGCTGCTGCTCACGAGCGAGGAAACAGGACCCCAGCCCCCTTGCGATACATTCTAAGTTTTCGTAGACCTCAACGGCCCCCGTAGTACTTCCGACAGGATCGATACTTCCAACCGCGAGTCTCTCGCACTGCTGGGACAGCCCAGGGGGAATATGTTCGGCTGTGTATCGGCTTCTGCGTGTATATATGTTGTGACGAGGCGTTAGTACACGCTCGCATCAACGCGCTGGGCCGGCTTGCCGTCACCTGCCCGAAAGGCAAACCCGTCCTCCGATAAATCGCGCAAAAAATACGAGTGTCACTAGGACCCTCCGTGCGAAATCTCAGAACACGAAAAGATCACAATCCACCGAGCCTAGCGACACGACGGACCGTCGAATAGATTGCAAACGAGTCTAATGTTATAGGCACTGCGATGTTGATCGGTACGATGGACACTCCACCGACAGACACACAGATCTAATGGTCAGTTGGCCGGTACGCAAAGCACACAAAAGGCAAATCCACCGAAATACACATACGTCTAAATTAGTTTACATGACCGCCGAGGAATGACGCTACCGACTGTAGGACGAGGAAGATTAAATACTATCAGCAAGACGCTGATAAGTAATTTCACGAAAGAAAAAGAGATTTTTATTCAATTTAACGGAAATTTTATTTAAAATATTTTTCTTTTTTACAATCACATCAGTTATTTGTTGTATAATCACTACAAGATATTATTATGTTATGATAATCTTGAAATTATATTATAAATGTTCATTTTATAAAGTAATGGAGGCTTAAAACTTTGGTACAAAGCTGCAAAGAAAATATTCTACTTGAGAAATTGTTTCATTTTTTAAATCCTTGTAAATTGCAACACAATTTAATGTTGATAATTTTCATGAAAATAATATGGACTCAGTTCACGCGGCCCCCTTAAATACCTCTAATGAGATTAACAGAATTGTCAGAGGTCTCTACACATACATGTACGGTGTGTGCGGTATACATATCTGACTTTCCCTTTCACTCAAAATTAACATCATGTAATTAACATCATGCATACTCTCAATTTTTTTTTCGTCCTCGTCCTACAGTCGGTAGTGTCATTCCTCGGCGGTCATGAAAACTAATTTAAACGTATGTGTATTAGGGCTGTTCAAAAGAACATAATTTTCTTATAATCGGTTCCTCCTGAAATGCTGTATTGATTATCACAAGAAAAATGTTTTTGCGAAAGCTGGGAGTTGTGCGATGATATTAAATACTGCCGCATCAAGGCCAAAATTCATGAAAAGCGGCGATTTTTAGAAATTTTTTTTTTGGCATGGTGAAGCGCTCAAGGAGATTGTGGTTCCTTTCGATAGACTATGATATTGGGTAAAGGCAGAAACATGCTCGATAATGTTTAGTACTGCCGCATCGACACTGACGTTAACAAAAACAAAAAATTAAATCCTTTAAAACATTGAAATATTCGTCTGCTCGTCGACTATTTCGCGCGATTTCAAATGAAAAAATGGCTCTTGAAACGAGAGTCATGTATGATCATAATCATGATGATGATAAGCGATTTTCGAATTTTGGGAAACTGCGATATCGATGCAGCAGTACTAAATTTGATCATACAGGACTCCCATTTCATGAGCCATTTTTTCATTTGAAAACGCGTGAAATAGTCGATGAGCAGATGAATATTTCAATGTTTTATAGGATTTCATTTTTTATTTTGTTAACTTGAATGTCGATGCGGCAGTACTAAATATTATCGAACATGTTTCTGGCTTTACACAATTTGATAGTCTATCGAAAGCAACCACAATCTCCATGAGCGCTTTAAGACGACAAAAAAAAAGTTCCAAAAATCGCCGTTAATAATGAATTTTGGCCTTGATGCGGCAGTACTTATTATCATCGCACAACGCCCAGCTTTCGCAAAAAACATTTTTTTTGTGATAATCAATACAGCATTTCAGGAGCAACCGATTATAAAGAAATTATGTTTTTATCAACAGCCCTAATGTGTATTTCGGTGGATTTGCCTTTTGTGTGCTTTGCGTACCGGCCAACTGACCATTAGATTTGTGTGTCTGACGGTGGAGTGTCCATCATACCGATCAACATCGCAGTGCCTATAACATTAGACTCGTTTGCAATCGATTCGACGGTCCGTCGTGTCGCTAGACTCGGTGGATTGTGATCTTTTCGTGTTCTGAGATTTCGCCCGGAGGGTCCTAGTGACACTCGTATTTTTCGCGCGAATTATCGGAGGACGGGTTTGTCTTTCGGGCAGGTGACGGCAAGCCGACCGATGGCAGGCCGTGACCCCCACCCCGGACGTCCGAGGCACGCGTAATCCGGCATAGCGTGCGATAATTACCGAAAAGATTTCAGTTAGCCCGGGAGCGTCCCACGAGAGACCCCGGAAGAGTTTTAAGTTAGCTTTTGAGAGTGAATAACTCAAGTTAGCCCGGGAGCGTCCCACGAGAGACCCCGGTAAGGTATTTAAAAGAGAAAGAATAGAAAGAAGATTGCGCTCGAGCAGTACTCGCGCATCTTCGATAGATTTTGTTACCGCGTCGAGCGTGTTGCAACGTGTTTCCGCGAGTATTAGCGAACCGTGCGCGTGCCGACGGTAGCAGGAGTGATCGAAAGAATAATTGTCCGCGTGAAAGCCGCTTCGCTAGTATTTTCGTGAGAAGCAGAGACTCGAGAGGACCGGCATCGCAGCGAGGATCGAGGCCAGAAGCGTAGGAAAAGGTAGGCGCACGTGGTGCACCATTTGTATTATCCGCGTCTGTAGAATCATCCTCTGTTTTGTCGGCTTCCCCGAATAGAAAAATAGAGTAATGAAGAATCGAAGCGTCGCGTGCGTAATAACCGCGAATCTTTGTTCGGACTCGAGTCGTATTTTTGTACTTAATTGGTTGCGTGATAATTTCCTTATTGTTGAATAAATTATTGTTTTATGATTTTGGTAAATAGAGCTCGCGTTCGATTAATTAATTTTGCATCTGCCTCGAACTGCACCCCTTTCCAGCTAGCCGGTCAACCGGTGAAGAACTACAGAAGATTAGTAAGTTTCCCTGGCTTTCGGGAAAATAATAGAGAGCCTGGCGCCCAGCGAAAACCAGTAAATAGTGTGGAAAGTGCGGAGATAATAAAAGTGCGTAACATTCTGGGCGTCGTTATATTTGGTCGGCGCTCCTCGTGAAGTCGCCGAAATACTTCCACGAGGGGCACGTCACAATGTATATATGTATATAACCCCCAAATCGTGAATTCCTACTGTCTACATACTGAACGAAACTCGAGAAATTATCGGACGTACGAGATCCGAAAGACCCACTTTATACCGAAGTGATGCATCGCTGCATACATAATGACGAGCACAAAAGTTGTACCTGGCTTTTCCTTAATCCGACTCCATAAACTTTCCAATTGGACGATCTTTTGTTCTTATGCATTTCGGCGAGTTTGATGAAGAAAAAAATAATTATTAGAGGCTTTTAATTGAAATACGGACCATCGTATTGAACGTAAAATAGATTTAAAATATTACCTTAAGGATGTATGATAGGTACAGTCCCCCCAAACGTGAGTTTGAGAGAAAATTTCGAACACTTCCCGATGGGATAAAAATCGGAAAAAAATCAAGCGTGTAAAAGGCGCTGAAAAGATCGATTTAGCATAATTATGATTTCTAAATGTTATTAACGAATTGATGAATATAAAAAATGTTGAACAAATGACCTGCTAATCTACATTTGTTTCGAATGAAAATGTTTCGGCAATTTTTCAGAGTACATGCGAATTTTTTTCAGAATTTTCTGCTTTACTTATTTTTAATTTTGAAGAATGCGCGAAAAATAATGAATTTTGGATAAACGTTTGTCAAAAAAAATCTTGAGTAAAATGGATGGTTTTAAGCCTAACACATATCCGAAAATCGTTATTTTTCGCACTTTTTTCAAAATTTAAAAAAAAATTCAAAATAATGAAAAAATTGAAAAATTATTGTCATTCGAGAAAAACGTTAGGTTGTCCGATGAATCGTTGAACCATTCTTTTTATTCATCAATTTGTTAATAACATATTGGGATCCTCATTATGTTAAAACGATCTTTTCTGTACCTTTTCCATGCTCGATTTTTCCCGGTTTTATCCCATCGGAAAGTGTCCGAAATTCACGTTTGGCGAGACTATACCTATCATACATTCTTAAAATTGCGCATATACATTCAAAATATGTGTGTCAAATTTGGTTAAGGAAACTTGTGCTGTTTTCAAGAACATTCGCGACATAAAAAGCTGCATCGATCAGCTGATCGTCACTAAACGCAAAACTTCCGTCTTTTTGCCCGGCAGTCTAGAGTAAAAAATATGCATAACGAAATCTTTCGCATTGCTTTCTCATTATCGTTTGCTTTTCACAAAGCTACGTTTCCGATGAAGCATGTTATTCGATTTCGGCTTCCGCGTAGAAGCGAAAAATAATGAGGAAGCACTATGCAAGGTTCTACTTTGCATCCTTTTTTAAAATAAGTGAATAAAAAACTTGATTTTATCGAAATTTTAGTAGTCAAGACATAATAAACAAAAAATCAAGTTTATACAAAATATGCACTCTTTTACTGATCTTCACCAAATTAGATACCCAGTAAATACATAATTGAACAGCAATGTAACCTGGAAGTTACATGTGATTGTAATAATGTAACGCTTGCGTTATGTTGCGGCTATGCAACGTAGGAGTAACATGTGATGTTTCATTTGTTATATGCAGGTAATGTTACTGTTATGTGACATATTTTCGTTGCAGTTGCATAGCAAAAGCTATGAAACCGCAGCACAACGTGCAAGTAACAATTGGGACGTCACTTTTGTGACAGGAAGGCAATGTTACAGTTATGTAACCTGGCAACATTGCAAGAACGTTACATATTCATACAGAATGACATGTCCGTTACGTGGCTAACGACTCAAAAGTTTTTCGCAAGCGATGCGTGACCCTAGCGTGTATAAGACTGAGCGACTTTGCAGCTCAAAATAAACAGTGGGAGATACCCTTCGGAGGTGCTCTAACTGGTTGGTATTATTCGCCAATAGCTTGTTCTACTTTTAATTGTAGCAGCTATTTTTTTCTAAGGGTAGCGATTTTGCAAACCGTGAAGCTCTTTTGTGGACTTTCAGTCTACAAAAGAACCTCACGTGAAGTTACCTTTCGAAGTTGCGGTTTCGTAACTTTTACGTTACTTGTTTCACATCAGTAACATTACGCAACATGTTTGTAACTTTTGGTTACATTACTGTTACGTTGCGGTTACATTGTGCAACACACTAGCAACATTATGCAAATGTAACGGTTATGTTATGCAAGCGACGTAACATATGTAGGTTACTTGTTACATAGCAGTTTACGCAACGTGCGGGCAACATAACTGAAATGTAACGGTTGCGTAACAAATGTTACATAACATGGTAACATTGTTGAGTGGGAAATAATAACTTACAGCTAAGTTACATGTAAGTTACAGGTGATGTTACATGTTCATTGGGTTACATTGCTACACCATTGCTGTAACATTACCGTGTTTACTGGGTATCTAGCATCACTAACCATTGTCTCGTTTACGTAGAACGTTAATGCGATAACGTAATTTTTTTAAATTTCAGATCTCCGTAAAACTCGAACCACTTTACCAATTCTGTCCAAATACAATACAAAAGGTCGCATTCCCTTCGGCCAAGTTTTATGCTAAGTTTCTCGGAAATTTTAACGGGTGATAACAAGTATTTCTCACATAAAATCGAAACGCTTGACATGGCATTTATTAAATTTATGCCAAAGGAACATTGAAGAGCACTGCAAACGTCATAAAAATCTGGGCGGTTTCGGTTCATTAGTTCACGAATTATCCCCAGCAGATTGAACCACGCCTAGAATTGACGCTGTTCACGGTCGAATCACGGTCAGAAACATGCGTGAGTTTCGACACCGAAAATCACGGTCGTATCACGGCGGAAATCACAGATCCTCTCATACCGTTTCAGCTTTTGAGCTTGCGGGCCGTGATTTTACAATAAATAACGTTTGAAGTCACGTCCCGAATCACAGCTCGACAGAATTTTCAGTGCCATGGTAATTCGCAAAATCACGTCTTAAATCACGGCAGTCTTCACGTTTCTGGGATTTATCTTGTCGTGATTTTTCTTTTAATCATGGCCTATATGACAGCTGAATTCACAGTACTGAAATTCGTCGTGCTGGAATTGTTTCCAGTAATTATGGTCGGAATCACAGCTGAAATTGCTATTGGGAATTTTTCTCTACCCTAGCATTCATTGTACCACTCATAAAAGACAGTAAAAATGACCCACGTCAGTACATGGGTGGACGGTAACTAACGGTAGCCTGTACTTATGCATGGAACGACGAACAATCACTTGCGAGAAAAGTTTCATCTCGTTCGCCATCTAGCGGGCTAACTACGGGAGCCTCCCTTTTGCCACGCGGAGACCCGGCTTAGCTCCGCTAGATGGCCAACGTCCCAAGACCTTTCTCGCAAGTTATTGTTCACCTTTTCCTGCATATAAACACGCAGCTATCGCAAGTCGCTGTGCTCTCATATCCTGACGGACCACGTTTTAGAGACGTTCTAACCATTTGACATAGATGGCCTAGCCATTTAGAAAAGAGGACCACGAAAAGACGACGTTGTCTTCTCTTCAGAGTTTCAAATGTTACACATTTTATATAATTAAAAATTAAGGGGAAGGAGTCAGGTAAAAAAATTAAATTAGAAAATTCAATATCATCCAGATTCTCTTGCATATAAAAATGGTCAGTGAACTATGTTGTTGGTACTCGATGAAAGGATTTTTTACTGTTGTCTGACTTGCATATGCCTTTCAGTATTAACTTAAGCAAAGATCTTAGGTTTTCCACTCTGCGCGTGATTCAGACCAAACAGCTAGGCAGATTGGGCTAGTTGACGTGTCATTTTCTTCTTTACAAAAAGATACACCGACTAAGCGGAGCAAAATATATTTTTTTCATCCTGAAAGCAAAGTTAATCAATGATTTAGAAAATAGCATAAAATTTATTTATTATAAATTATGTCACTTAAAAACTATTACCTTTTATTAACATTTGCTCCACTTAGCCGGTGTATCTTTTTATGAAGAAGAAAATGAGACGTCAACCAGTCCAATCTGCCTAGCTGTTTGGTCTAAATCACGCGCAGAATAGATTGAAAACCAAGCTTCGGCAAATGGCATCTAAAGTTTATGACTCAAAAAAATGTATTGCACTGCTTTCACCTTTGGGGAATCTTAGTACCTTTAATGAACAAAATAAAAATATTATTTGCAAGTCAGATTTCAGAATATTAGTAATTATTGTACAAATAAATGTTTTTTTTTTTATTAACAAATAAATAAGTAAATGAATGCATAATATTTTTAAAAACCTGAGAATAACACTGGGATGATCTCTTTTATTGATAACATCACTGACAATTTGTCCAGTGTTGAAACATTCAGAAATGTACTGCAAACTCATTAAATCACCACTTCAAAAGAAATAAGACATATTTGAATACTTCTGATGATTGTTGATTCTGTTTTAAACACTGTTAATTTAAAAAAACAGCAAACGGCTAATGGAATTAAGTTAATAACATAGTATGAACAAAAAATAAAAGCGTCAATTAGAGGTTATGCTCTCGAGTGTAGCAGAAATCAATTTCCCGGCAGTAACACGCTGCGCATGCGATACGCATCAAGCTATCATAGCGCGTGCCCCGTTATTCGCGCGAATTCAAATATGATGTAAATGTTACTAGTTGCATTGGAGACATCACACTGTCATCGCATCGTTTATATCGCGTTTCACTAATTGTTTTCAAAAATGGTAAACAGATAAAAATTTATTTACAAATACGCAATTAATTTATTTATTTATAGAAAACAATCATTAAAAAACAGTCATATTGCTGAAATCGGCAATTTTTCGGCTTTATGTCTAAGATTTTGAAGGTTCAGAGATCATACGTAACTAAACAAAGCTGCAGAAAGTGAAATAAAAGAAAATGATTAAATTTAAAAAAAAATTCAACACCCTTAATTATTTTGTGTCAACAAAAAATCGGCCTTAATATCCGCATATAAAAACAATAATAATATATGATCTTTATTATGTACACGTACAGAATACATTCGGATTCATAGTGCAGGGTAGTTCCATTCTAATTCTCGTATAATAATACCTTGAAATTTCTATGCATTAACGCTGGATATAATAATGTTGTGATGGGAGTTCGACGCTATTTTAGTCGTTTAATATCGCAGATCTTATCTTGAGACAATTAATCATATAGTAGTACAGATTCTTTAGCGATTTTAAGTCCTTTCGATTGAGCAACGCCAGTAAGTTGTCGAGCGTTACGCTGACCGTACTATTTTCAGGTACAAGGTAGTGCTCGCGCCCCATGTACGAATTCAGGTATACTGCCAGAGTTACCAATACGGTCCAGTACTGGAACGGGATCGGCCGCCAAATGTCGTTGAGCAGTGCTGTTACAGTACTGATCAACCTCTGGCTCCGTACCGCGCCAGTAGTGGTGGCCAGTACTTCCAAGACAAAATATACGGCACTCAGCCAGCGGTCGTCCAAGTACTGGGCACGGACTTGGACGAAACTCGTCTTATTGTTGGCAAGCAAACTGCGCCAGTACTAACCTGGTATGCGTCTGAGTACTGGGGCAGTACTGTCCCGACAGTTGTGCTTTGTACTGGCTGACAATATTGCCGGGACACCGCCGATAGTCGTCTGAGTACTGGGCGCGGACTGGGACAAAACTCGTCTTATTGTCGGTGAGCAAATTTTGCCAGTACCAGTCTGGCTGGCAACTCAATATTGGGGTAATACTGTCCCAACAGTTGTCCTTTGTGCTGGCTGAAAATGTTGCCGGAGCACTGGTGAAAGTCGTCGGAGTACTGGGCGCGGACTTCCCCAAAACTCGTCTTATTGTCGGTGAGCAAACTTTGCCAATACTAGCCTGGCATGCGTCTGAGTACTGGGGCAGTACTGTCCCGACAGTTGTGCTTTGTGCTGGCTGACAATATTGCCGGCACATCGCCGATAGTCGTCTGAGTACTGGGCGCGGATTAGGACAAAACTCGTCTTATTGTCGGTCAGCAAATTTTGCCAGTACCAGTCTGGCTTACGACTCAATATTGGGGTAATACTATCCCAGCAGTTGTCCTTTGTGCTGGCTGAAAATGTTGCCGGAGCACCGGTGAAAGTCGTCGCAGTACTGGGCGCGGACTTGGCCAAAACTCGTCTTATTGTCGGTGAGCAAACTTTGCCAATACTAGCCTGGCATGCGTCTGAGTACTGGGGCAGTACTGTCCCGACAGTTGTGCTTTGTGCTGGCTGACAATATTGCCGGCACATCGCCGATAGTCGTCTGAGTACTGGGCGCGGACTAGGACAAAACTCATCTTATTGTCGGTGAGCAAATTTTGCCAGTACCAGTCTGGCTTAGGACTCAATATTGGGGTAATTTTGTCCCAACAGTTGTCCTTTGTGCTGGCTGAAAATGTTGCCGGAGCACCGGTGAAAGTCGTCGGAGTACTGGGCGCGGACTTGGCCAAATCTCGTCTTATTGTCGGTGAGCAAACTTTGCCAATACTAGCCTGGCATGCGTCTGAGTACTGGGGCAGTACTGTCCCGACAGTTGTGCTTTGCACTGGCTGAAAAAATTGCCGGACCACCGACGAATGCCGTCCAAGTACGGGGCACGGACTTGACCAAAACTCGTCTTATTGTCGGCGAACAAACTTTGCCAGTACTAGCTTGACATGCGACTGAGTACGGGAATAATACTGTCTCGACAGTTGTGCTTTGTCCTGACTAAAAATATTGCAAGAACACTGCCGATAGTCGTCTGAGTACTGGGCGCGGACTAGGACAAAATTCGTCTTATTGTCGGTGAGCAAACTTTGCCAGTACCAGCCTGGCTTGTGACTCAGTATTGGGGTCATAACGCCCCAACACTTATTGTTCTTACTGGCTAAAAAATATCACCAACACTCGGCCTACCAGTCGAATCAGTACTGGCCATGGCTTGTAAGAAAGCTGTCATATAGTTGCCGAGTAAATTATTATAGCTGTCGCCAGACATGTCGTCCAGCAATGTGACCATACTGGTGCGATACGTGTTACACGTATCGCATAACTGCATTGCTGGATGGTTTTGAATCTTGAACTAATTACGAATCTGAAGTCAAAGTAAGGTGTGGGTTTTGGGTTATTTGTATGGGATTTCCTTTAATGGGATACTAGAATATTATAGTCTTTCCGTCGCATGCCTCAAGATTACTTTTAAGTATTAGCTCAAGAAAGAAATTGGAATCTTCTGGTTTGTAAACGTATTTTATTTTCATAATACAAAAAAAATGTATTTTTCGCTTGACAACTTTTTTCATTAATATTATTCGTTTTTTTTTTGCTCTACTGATACATAAATCGTCTCGCTTCTTTCTATCCATCAGCAATGCTTACATATGCAAAAGGCTGATAACGTATGTACGGTTACGAATTGGCAATATCATGCACTTTTCAGAAATAGCATTAATGCGAATATAATGCCTAAGCCAGTAGGCAGCGCGATTTTGAAAATGCCTATTTCAGAGGAAGGCATTGGTTCGATAAAAGCATTCCGTTTTTTTGTTAAAACCTGTCCCTCGATAAACATTCTATTTTGCCCATGTACGAATTCTGATATACTGCCAGAGTTGCCAATACGGTCCAGTACTAAAACGGAATTGGCCGCCAAGTGGCGTTGGACAGTGTTGTCACATCACCGATTAACAATTGGCACCATGCTGCGTCAGTACTTGTGGCCAGTACGTCCATGATAACATGGACGGCACTCAGCCGGGGTTCGTCCAAGTACTGGGCGTGGGCTTCAACGAAATTCGTCTTAACGTCGGCAAGCAAACTTTGCCAATACTAGCCTGGCATTCGACAGAATACTGGGGTAATGCTATCCCAACAGTTGTGCGTTGTACTGGCTGAAAATATTGCCGGAACACCGCCGAGAGCCGTCCGAGTGCTGGACCCGGACTAGGCCGAAACTCATCTTATTGTCGTCGAGCAAACTTTGCCAGTACCACCCTGACATACGACTGAGTACTGGAATAATACTGTTTCGACAGTTGTCCTTCGTACTGACTGAATATATTTCCAGATCGCCGGCGAAAGTCGTCCAAGTACTGGGAGCGGACTTCGCCGAAGCTTGTTTTTTTGTCGGCAAGCAAACTTTGCCAATACTAGCCTCGCATTCGACGGAGTACTGGGGTAATACTGTCCCAACAGTTGTGCGTTGTACTGGCTGAATATATTGCCGGAACACCGCCGAGAGCTGTCCGAGTGCTGGACCCGGACTAGGCCGAAACTCATCTTATTGTCAGCGAGCAAACTTTGCCAGTACCACCCTGACATGCGACTGAGTACTGAAATAATACTGTTCCGACAGTTGTCCTTCGTACTGGCTGAATATATTTCCAGACCACCGGCGAAAGTCGTCCAAGTACTGGGAGCCCACTTCGCCGAAACTCGTCTTTTTGTCGGCAAGCAAATTTTGCCAATACTAACCTGGCATTCGACTGAGTACTGGGGTAATACTGTCCCAACAGGTGTGCGTTGTACTGGTTGAATATATTGCCGGAACACCGCCGAGAGCTGTCCGAGTGCTGGGCCCGGACTAGGCCGAAACTTATTTTATTGTTATAGAGCAAACTTTGCTAGTATCAGCCTGACATACAACTAAGTACTGGCATTATACTGCACCGAAATTTATGTTTTATACAGACTTTATAATATTGTCGACGGATATCCAAGACTCGTTAGAGTACTGGAGTTACACTGTCCCAACGCTGGCCGAAAATTGTATTCATATTCGTATAAAGTAACATCGAAATCCTTTACGTATCCAGTCTCTGATTGAAATTTAGTTACGGTTTACATTTTGGTCTGCCATTTTGAAATTCTGCATTTCGATACGCCATCTTGGACCCGTGACTTAATTCGTGAATTTCGTATTCAGATTCGTTATCAGGGACTGCGAAAACCTATGGGTGTTGAGTTTCATCTAAATCGAAACGGTTTTTAATATCTGGTCCGCCATATTGGATTCGCCATTTCGAATTTCCTAATGTGCAGTTAAGGTTCGTAGTCAACGACATAAATAGCTTTCGGGTACGGAGTCTTATTCACACCACGTTACTTTTAGCATTTTCGGTCCGCCATATTGGCTCCGCCATTTTGAATCTCTCAATTTTGAGATCAGATTCGTAATCAGCGACCTCGAAAATACCGGGTGGCATATTTTTACTCAAATCCGTCTATATTTCTGTGATTGTTATACTCGAAGCAACCTTTATGAAAGTCTAGTATCAGAAATCCATATAGTCGGTTTGGTCTAGTGGTTAGCGTGTACGTTCTTAGGTAGATAGGTAGTTAGGTAGGTCGATAGGTCTTAGGTTCAAATCCCCACACATCACTTCTCAGGGAGCATCACGGAAAAATTGTAATTGTAAAGGAATCACTTTTTTCCTTTTTTTAATATTACTAAAATAATATTACCAATATAATTAATATCATAACATATTTTTATTATGTAATATATAAATTTAATAATAATATGAATATTAATATTCGGTTCTGGTTCGTTACTGGCTCGCTTCTGAAACTGGACCTCGGCCCAACGGCTCACACTCAGTGTCGGCGCAATACCGTGAGGTAAGCGTTGGACCGGTATGATCATCCCGGAGTTGTGCCATCGTTCAGTCAATACCTCTTCAGTATCGGTTGTACCTTACCAGAATTAGTTGCCAGCACCGGCATCGTTAGAAAAACCTTACTGGCACTGTACAGACTGAAGATTCTCCTCGGGACTACGGTTCAACTCTGGTCCAGTACTGGCCCAACGTACTTCACCAGTACCGCTAGCCAGTACCATGCCAATACCAAGGGGCAAACATAGGACCGGTATGATCATCCCAACGTTGCGCCAGCGTTGAGTCTGTAATGTTACAATACCTCCCCAGTATTACTCGCCAGTACCGTCAACGTTGGCAACGGTACTGCGCCAAGACCCAGCCGGTTTGAGATTCGTACATGGGGCAGCGGGTTATAAATTGTGCATCTCAGAAGTAAATGCTCCACGGACTCGATTTCGTTGAGTCTACATAAAGTACACAATTGCGCGGGATCCATGTGATACAATATATTCCCGGTTATAAACCTGCGCGTGTGCCACGATGCCAGCCGTATTTGCATTTTTGTTCTGACAAGGTCGATTTGACCTCTTAAGGGGTAGAAACTTCCAAAGTGATCATCTGACGCGCGCAGTATAGGTAATTGGATTGCTGAAGATTGGTGGTATTTGTCAAGGTCAGCTTGAACTAACCGCTCTTCGAATCTACTCAAAATCGCTTGCGAGTTTGCGGTCCAGTACTCTGCATTTAAATTACTTAGCAGCCCCTCGCAATTTTCGTGACCTATTACGGTTGCTAGCTGTGCGACTCAGTTGTATTGCACTTTCGCGTGCCCTGTGTTGTACAATTGTACGAGTCTCAGTAAGCAGATTTTTGGGAGCCTGTTGTCATCCATTTTGAGAATTTTTATGATCCAGCCGAATGTTACTTTCGCGACTTTCAGAGCTATGTTTTGGATACCCAATTCTCTTCGGATGGCGTATCCCGGGGTACATCTGGGTAGGCGGAAGTAACGCTTAAAAAAGTCCAACTGCGCTTTCTCTAGGACGCTCAGGTATCTCAAACCCCAAATCGGCGCCGAGTATAGCAGTGTCGACGCTATTGTACTTTCGTAAAGCTTCATAACACCAGAGATGAGTAGGGAGATTGTCAGTGGAGCGATATTTCTGATTTCGCTTTTTTCGGCGTCCGCCGCGCCGCCCCACTGGAGAGTTGCCGAACTAGACCCATCTTTTTGATTGGTCGAGTATATATAGATATACTTCACGTGGAAAATTGTGCGCTTCCGACCCATGTTTTTGATTGGTCGAGTATATACAGATATACTCCACGCGAGATTCGTAAGCTTTCGAAGCTCACAATCGGGCCTGATCGTTTGCGCCCGCTGCGAGAATACCGGGACCGTGTATTTAAATTTCAGCTATCACACGAAGTTAGGCGTACTGTCTTCGAGCCTTGCTTGGCCATATTTCAACGGTAAATAATTTCGCTTTCGCTCCCGCAACGAACGAATTTTTACTCGTTTGTTTTTTTATGTTAGCGTTTATTCGTAATTTAATAAATGTATCTTCGCAGCAACGTATTTGCTGCTGCGAACTCGGTCAACGGCTGAACTTAAATTTTTTTTTTAGCGGTAATATTTTATGTTATTCTTCAAATTGAAAAATGCATGCAGACATTTTTTCAGCTTTATTTTTATCGAAATTTTTGGGTTACAAATAATTAAAGCTATCTAAAAAACGCCCTAATTAAAAAATCTCAAGAAATTCGCCAAAATACTATGATGTGCAACAAAACGTTGGAACCATAGACCAGAGTGAGCCGAGACCTCATGCTATTTTTGCTTCCTCATAGAGGAAGCTTTGTTTTGAAAAAAACATGAAAAAAAAAATTTCGAGATTTTTATGTCAGGACACTTAGAATTGTCCAAAACGTCCAGAAAAGTGATCTAGAAAAAATGTCCGTATGTATGTGTGTGTGTGTGTGTGTGTGTGTGTGTGTATGTGTGTGTGTATGTATGTATGTATACAACTCCGAAAATTCGAACGCCGATAACTCAAGAACGGTTTTGTATATCGCGCTCAAATTTCGCACACAAATGTAGCAGCAGACCCTCTTCAACTGTAGCAATTTTCGACAAAATCTGTGCGAAAGTTTCGATGTTATGCCGTTTTTAAGTTTTTGAAAAAAGGAGGTGGTCGCTATAACTTTTGTAAAATTTAGTCTATTTTGCTAAGTAGTTGGTTATAAGAGCAGGTGTACTCAATGTTATTTGGCATTGAATTTGGCTCGAATCGGTAAAGTGGTTCAGATTTTATGGAATTTTGAATTTTTCAAAAAATTGACATTATCGCTCTATTGTAACTTTTGCAAAACTTAAGATATCGAGCTCAATTTGTATTATTATTGGTTTCTTCCGTATGCCTTCTTCAGGCTTTTACGTTTCCCCTCTCCCCTTTTCCCCGTTCCTTCATAGAGACCCCTCTAGAGTGTTGTCCGCAGCCACTCATCCTAATGCACTACTGTATCGCATTTGCACGAGGGCACAGGGAAACTGCGGAAAACCTGGCCGATACAGTCGGCTTTATTTTTACTGAGTTTCTACTGTATGCGAATACATTAGAAACTCAGAAAAACTGCCTCCCGCTCAGCAGTTGGCGCGCAAACCAGTGCAAGGCTAAGCGGTCACCCATCCAAGTTATGACCGCCAATAATGCTGCTTAACTCTGGGGACCGCCGAAGCCACACACCGACCGCGCGTCCACTGCTGTCGGTGCTCAATTTGCATATAAATGAAACAATATTCAGCTATTAATATGAGGCATTCCATCCCCATTCGACCTGGGTCTGACCCTCGACCTCCTTGATTTGGCTCGTAATTTTTTATAGGATTGGTTAGGCCCTCAAATGCACCAGATTTTATTTTTTTATTTTTTCTATGCAAATTTTTTTTTCGAATATTTTTTTAAAGTGACATATCGAATGCCCTAATCTAAAAATCTGAAAAAATTCTGAAAAATACTTTGTTGAATATTAAAATTTTCTAGCTTATAGCCAAAGTGGGCAGAATTTTTCTTCTTATAGTTTTTAAGCTTTTTTGATTTAAAAAAATTATGAAAAAATAGAAAAAAAAATTAATCTACTACAAGTGATTGGTCAAACGTTTATTTGTGTAAACTCGGATTTTTAAAGAATTTTTTCAGTTTTTTAGGAATTTGTCAAATTTTTCTGAACTAAGACTATTACAGCACCATACACCCCACATTCTAGCACCAGCATGCCATAATTTAAAAATCTGAAAAATACAGTTTCATATACAGAAATGTTTGACAAGTCGTCCATAGTATTTTGATTTTTTTTTCTATTTTTTAAATAATTTTTTTAATCAAAAGAGTTTAAAAACAATGTGAAGAAAAATCTTTCACACTTTGGCTCTAAACTAGAAAATTTTGAGATTCAATAAAGTATTTTTCTGAATTTTTCCAGATTTTTAAATTATGGCCCTGGCAAGATGTGTCACCGACTTTTTAACCGACGTTTTAACCGGTCTCGATTAGCCGCTATTTCACCTAGTTTAACTGACCTTTTAACCGAATTTGTTGTTTTTTAAACGATTTTTACTGGTGAATTAACCGACGGTAACTGACTTTCTCACCCAATTTTTTAAAAATCAATTTTGTTTGGTGAATTCAACCGATTTTAACTGACAATTTAACCGAACGAAACATTTTTAATCGGTTAAAATGTCGGTTAAAGCCGGTGACATAGGGGGCTAATCGAGACTTATCTTTGGTTAAAAAGTCGGTTTACTTCAGTTATTTTCGGTTAACACTTCGGTGACACAGCTTACCAGGGGGCATTAGATATGTCACTTTAAACAAATATTACAAAAAAAAAAAATTGCATAGAAAAAATAAAAAAATGGTGCATTTGAGGGTCTAACCAATCCTACAAAAAATTATGAACCAAATCGGGTAGGTCGAGGGTCAGACCCAGGTCGAATCGGGATGGAATGCCTCATATGTATAATGTAGTGACAAACGGTATGAAATTTGTGATTTTATGGAATGTTGAATTATTTTTAAAAATATACGTTATCACATTTACATTCAGAAACGCTCCGATAATAACGAAATAGAAAAAGTGAATTCACAACATGTCTATTTATCTAATTTAAACAAGGATGCAAAGTAGAACCTTGCACATTGCTTCCTCATTATTTTTCGCTTCTTACAAAGCTTCCTCTATGAGGAAGCCAAAATTGAATAACATACTTTTTTGCTTCCTCATAGAGGGAGCTTTGTATTTTCATTTTATAACATTATTCAAAGGTTTTTTAAACGTTAAATAAACAACGCTTCGATTTAAAAATCTCAAAAAAATCTCAAAAATACTGTGATGAACAACATTTTTGGGAAGGATAAAGAGGAAGAAGACCTTTTTCAATTTTTTTTTTCATTTTATAATATTAATTAAAGGAATTTCAAACGTGAAGGAAAACGCTCCGATTAAAAAATCTCAAAAATACTACGACGAATATATAGATTAGTCTGAGATCAATAAATATGATTTATTATTATTATTCTGAAAAAAATTTGCCGGCGGGTTCTATGTGAAAAGGTGCATATGGAGGGCCAGACACACACTTTTGCAAGTTTAATAAAAGAATCTGAATTTTTTTGGGAACATATTTTCGAGGCATTCTATCCCGATTCGACCTGGGTCTGACCCTCGAACTCCTCGATTTGGCTCGTAATTTTTTGTAGGATTGGTTAGACCCTAAAATGCACCAGATTTTTATTTTTTATTTTTTCTATGCAAATTTGTTTTAAATATTTTTTTAAAGTGACATATATCGAATGCCATAATTTAAAAATCTGAAAAAATACTGAAAAATTCTTTGTTGAATAATTTTTTTTATAGCTTATAGCCAAAATGGGCAAGATTTTTCTTATAGTTTTTAAGCTTTTCTGATTAAAATTTTTTTTTAAATAGAAAAAAAGTTAATCTACCACAGGCGACTCGTTAAACGTTTATTTATGTTAACCCGGATTTAAAAAAAAACAGATTTTTAGGAATTCATTAGATTTTTCTGAACTAGCACTATTCCAGCACCATACAAACCACATCTAGCACCAGCATGCCATAATTAAAAAATCTGAAAACATTCTGAAAAATACAGAATATATACAGAAATGTTTGACAAGTTGTCCATAGTAGATTGATTTTTTTTCTATTTTTTCATAATTTTTTAAATCACAAAAGCTTAAAAACTATAAGAAAAAGAATCTTGCCCACTTTGGCTATAAGCCAGAAAATTTTTATATTCATCAAAGCATTTATCAGAATTTTTTCGGATTTTTAAATTATGTCTTTCGATATGTCACTTTAAAAAAATATTTAAAAAAAATATTTGCATACAAAAAATAAAAAATGAAATTCTGGTGCATTTGAGGGTCTAACCAATCCTACAAAAAATTACGAGCCAAATCAAGGAGGTCGGGGATCAGACCCAGGTCGAATCGGGATAGAATGCCCCGAAAATATATTCCCAAAAAAAAATTCAGTTTCTTTTACTAAACTTGCAAAAGTGTGTATCTGGACCTCCGTATGTACCTTTTCACATAGAACCCGCCGGCAATTTTTTTCAGAATAATAATAATAAATCATATTTATTGATCTCAGACTAATCTATATATTCGTGATAGTGTTTTTGAGATTTTTAAATCGGGGAGTTTTCATTTACGTTTGAACCTCCTTTAATTAATATTATAAAAGGAAAAAAAAAATTGAAAAAGGTCTTCTTCCTCTTTTTCCTTCCCAAAAATGTTGTTGTTCATCACAGTATGTTTGAGATTTTTCAAAAAGATGGGTCTAGTTCGGCAACTCTCCAGTGGGGCGGCGCGGCGGACGCCGAAAAAAGCGAAATCAGAAATATCGCTCCACTGACAATCTCCCTACTCATCTCTGATAACACCGTTCCAAGAGTCGGCTTTAGCTGCGGATAGGATCGAAAGTGCTGAGGTCGAGGCAATCTTCGCTTTCACGGCGGATTTTTCTGCAGCAAGTAACCCTAGGCTTGAGCTGGATAGAGTAACACCGAGATACGTGTAGCTATTTACAATTTCAACACTCTCACCATTGTATGTAAAGTTCTTCGAATCTTTGCCCAGCGTTCCGCCGGCTCTGAACACGACAATCTTTGTTTTTGCTGTATTGACGGTTAGACCATTTTCGCTACAGTAGTTACCGAGAATTTCTAGCTTTCTTTTCATATCAACGGGGGAGTGGGAAAGCATAACTAGGTCGTCAGCATACAGAAGTAGTAGTATGTCGCAAGTGTTTGTTACATCAATGCCCTTCACGCTGCGGCTTCTAAAGTACGCGATAATGTCCGAGACGTATATAACAAAAAGCAAAGGGCTGAGAATCTCGCCTTGCAAGACCCCTTCGGTTACATCAACTTCGGCTGTTAGGCCTTGGTTCGTCTTCACTCGCATCGTCGCATTGTCGTATAGATTTTTAATTATTCGCATCATTTTTGTACTTATCCCCAAGTTGCGCATTTTTATCAAGAGTTTACCTTGGGGGATAGAATCGAAAACGCCGGAAGTCGACAAAGGTAGCATACACTTTGCCTCCTTTTTGTCTTAGCCTTGAGTGGATTGCTGTTTGTAACGCAAACAAATTGTCCATAACCTCTTTCCCGCATCTAAAACCGGCTTGCTCCTCTGGGATGACGTTTCTATCGGTGACCCATTTATCGAGCCTATCATGCAGGATTTGCGTGAATAATTTGGTGACGTTATTTACTAAAGCAATCCCCCGGTAGTTTAGTGGATCGTGTCTGTTTCCTTTTTTATAGAGCATACAAAGGCTGACTTTAGACCATGTTTTCAGTAAGGATTCACTAACTAAAACTTTGTTGAACAAGCTTAGAAGATATTGCATCCACTCCTCCGGGAGACTCTTGTAGAATTCACTTGCTATATTGTCGAGTCCGGGCGCTTTCCCTGCTTTAGCTCTCGTGATGCAACTATCGATTTCTTCCCGCGTTATATTTTGATCTACGATTGATGCAGGCTCCCATGGGAGGGCAATTTCGGCTACGATTCTCGGAGGGTACATATCTCTCATGAATTCGCTCCAAGCTTCGAGAGTTACGCCATTCGCTAGCGTTGCTTTACGTCTGCAACTTCTTACGGCGCTCCAGAAGAGAGTTGGATTATGTGCGTTTGCGAATCTTTCTGTTATCTCTAAGCCGTGCGTTAGCTTTTTGCATTTCAGCAATTTTTTATACTCTTTCTTCATTTTTAGGTAATGTGTTGTTTCCGACTCTAGGAACTTCGAGTCCTTGGTATCTTTCAACTTTTTTATTAGGTTTTTCCGCGCCTCGTTACAGTCTTTGTCAAACCAACTTTTGTGGGACCAGATACTGTTATTATTTTTTATCGTTTCTTGTCTCATCATTCCAGCTGCGTTTGCTGATTCAAGGATGGCTTCGCTTAAATTATTTGATAACTGCTCCGTATTTGAGTCTAGAAAATTGCTGAAAATGCGTGGTGATAGAGACATGAGATCATTAAATCGCTCGCTATTTTCCGCCGACCATTTCAAAGTGTTATTTTCTACCGTGTCTGTTATTCCCGCTATTACATCATTTGTCTCGAATTCCTTGCTCAAATTGAGGCTCAGCGCAACCGCTAGGTGATCAGAGCCCAAAAGAGAGAGGTCCAGCTCCAGATCTTGAACCACTTGCAGCTTGCTTGATATAACCCAGACCAAGTCAATTGCACTTGAGCCATTTGCGTTGGTAAAAGTGAAGTTAAAAGGACGGTCACCGGTCATCCTTCCGTTTAAAAGCACGAAGCATCCGTCATAAATTTAAGCAAAATACGACCTCTCTCGTTTGGGCTATTATCTAACGATACTCTATTAGCGTAGAGCAACGTGTCGTCGAACAATTCGCTCGGAAGATCGTCCTCGCTCGGAACTCTCGCGTTAATATCACCACCGAGTACCACAATATCGTCCGGGAATCTGTCTGCAATATCATTCAGTAATAATTGAAGCACATCGAGAACACCCTCTATTCGAGAAGCCGGGTTAAAGTAGTGAGAGCAGATAATGACACTTTCGGTACCGATCGCGACTCTTACGGTACACCACCACGGAAAGTTATCCACAGTTTCGCACTGAAATTTTTTCTTAACTATGCTGAGGAGTCCGCCGGCTGCTCTGCCTCTTGACTTGTCCCTCGTCGCAGGGACCCGTGTCTCGAAATGATTCTTCAAGCTCTGCGGTAGTAAAGAAGATGATTCCGTCAGGCACTAGGTTTCGTAGAAGCAGAGTATGTCCGAATTGTCGTCAACTTCATTAGCCGCGAGATTGTTTATGCCGTGGGAGTTCCAGAAAAGTATTCTGACGGTGTCTAGTTTTTTTTTTTTTTTTTTTTTTTTTTTTTCTAAATATAAAAACAATAAATAAATAAAATAGTTTTAAATTTAAATATAATATTCTAATAATTTTTTACGATTTTTGAGGAAATAAAATATAAATGGTACCGTAGAGCTTGGCCATTTTTGCGAATTTCGGCTTATAACTTTACTAACACATAGATTACATGGAAATGAACATTTTTACAGAAAAAAAAATCGATTTTTTCACATTTTTTACCTGACTTCCCCCCTTTAAGTGATTCTGACTGTGATTACTAAAGAAAATCACGGCACGACGGATTTTAGGGCCGTAAATTCAGCCGTGATATCGGCCATGATAATAAAAATATCTAAAAAGTTCTTGCATTAAGAGAAAAAGAAATTTGAAAAATAGAAACAAATAAAATTGAAAAGTAATTTGGTAATTTAATTGCAAACAAAATTGACCTTAGTACTTGGCGTGTTAATATGATACCGTAAACATTAAATAATGAAACAATAGACTACATTTCACAAACTCGCCAAGTACTAAGGTCAATTTTTTTTGCAATTCAATTACCAAATTACTTTTCAATTTTATTTGTTTCTGAGGGATTCCACGGGACTTTCGCCACCCCCCAAAAAAAAAAATCTCAAATTTTATCTAAAAATCAGGTTCAGCGGTGTCTATTGATGGACTAAATTTCAAAATTCTAAAAAAATAGTTGACCGGAATATGCAAATTTTTTCGTTTTTTATCGTTTTTCATTTAATCTGTAATATCTCAGAAACTATTGATCGTATCGAAATCATTAAAAGACGAAAATGTGCACTTTTTTATGACCAATAAGAAAAAAATATATTCAAAATTAATTGCTTAATTTCAGGTCACATTTTATGGAAAAAACAACAAAATTATTTTTTTTTTTATGGTTGGACTTCAGATTTTTTCATCGGACAAATTGTCTCGGAATCTTTGAGTGATCGCCGAATTTTGAGTATTTTTTTTTTTCATGGGATGGCCCAATGCTGTGACGTTACAGCAATTTGAATTAAAAACATTCAAATTGCTGTAACCTCACAGCATTGGGCCATCCCATGAAAAAAAAAATACTCAAAATTCGGCGATCACTCAAAGATTCCGAGGCAATTTGTCCGGTGAAAAAATCTGAAGTCCAACCATTTTTATTAATTTTAATTTTGAATATGGATTTTTTTATATATATTAAAAACATTCAGATTGCTGTAACGTCACAGCATTGGGCCATCCCATGAAAAAAAAAATACTCAAAATTCGGCGATCACTCAAAGATTCCGAGACAATTTGTCCGATGAAAAAATCTGAAGTCCAACCATAAAAAAAAAATAATTTTGTTGTTTTTTCCATAAAATGTGACCTGAAATTAAGCAATTAATTTTGAATATATTTTTTTCTTGTTGGCCATAAAAAAATGCACATTTTCGTCTTTTAATGATTTCGATACGATCAATAGTTTCTGAGATATTACAGATTAAATGAAAAAGATAAAAAACGAAAAAATTTGCATATTCCGGTCAACTATTTTTTTAGAATTTTGAAATTTAGTCCATCAATAGACACCGCTGAACCTGATTTTTAGATAAAATTTGAGATTTTTTTTTTTTTGGGGGTGGCGAAAGTCCCGTGGAATCCCTCTTCTATTTTTCAAATTTCTTTTTCTCTTAATGCAAGAACTTTTTAAATATTTTTATTGTTATTATTATTGTTTTTATAAATTCCTCTACATGACAAATCCTCTTTATGTCAAAACTTTTTGCATGTAAAAATAAAAATACCGCTCGCTTTTTTTCAAATAATTTTTACCTTTAGTTCCTACGATTTTCTCAGGCCTGGGGGTGGTCGACCATCCAAGTCCAGGGGGTCAGTACTTGTAACGCTACATGCATGTACTTGAGGTGACATGCTGCGGATGTTTTCAGTTTATTTCAAAACTTTTTGCACATATAGACAGTATACCGCTAGTTTTGTAATCCATTGTGCTTTTTGGTGAAGAATGCCACTCGCGTAAATGTACTTGTCTCAATTTTTTTTACCCGTGATGGTTTTTTTGGGGGATTTTACTACTTTTTGCATAGTTTTTTATATCTTTCGCGACCGTTCACTTCAAAATAAGAGAACTTGCAATTTACTTGTAGTTTTTGTATATTCCTTAGCATGCAAATTTATTAGCACGATGGGTAATAAATAAAGGGTAATAATAAAGGAGAATAAGATATTCTCCTTCCGCGTACCGAAATGGATTTTATAAAATTGAACAAATATCAATTCATCGTTTTTAAACTTGTTGCCCACTGTAAGGTAGGGTGCTACTATACCCAGTGGACACAGTAATGTTGTAGCAATATAACGGGAATATAACCGATTGTAATAAGTAATGTTACCAAGACGTTACATGTAAATCGCATGTAACTTGCGATTTCCGACTCAGCAATATAACGTGTTATGTAACGTGTTATGTAACCGACACATAACAGTTATATTGCGGCTAATAATAAGCAAAATCATATCAATTACATAACTGCAATATTAGAATGTAATATAACATATAATGTAACTATAACGTTGCAGTTATATACATAGTAATATCGCAGTTGTGTAACTGCAACGTAACAGCAATTTAACCGAAAGTAACACGTAACATTATATGTACCTTACATGTAAGATATTATTTCCCACTTAGCAATGTTACTGTGTTCCATAACTGTTACAACCCAGTTATGTTCCTAGCACGTTGAATAGTGTAACTGCAATGTAACAAGTAACATAACAATTACGTAACCGCAATTACAGAAGGTAACTTCCAGTCTACTAAAGAACTTAAAGGGTTGCTAAATCGCTACCCTTGGAAGTTCAAAAAAAATAGCCGCTACTATTAAAAGTAGAACAAGCTATAGGTAAATGATGCCAACCGGTTGGGACACCACCGACGGGTATCCCTCCAGTGCTTCGACGAAGCTGCGCCGTTGGTCAGTCTTATATATACTCTAGGGTCTCGAATGGCTCGCGAGAGACTTTCCAGTCATTAGGCCATCTAGCGGACATCACATCGTTGTAAACGTGTTATGTAACGATTACATATTTTTGTTACATAACAGTAACAACAAAAGGACATATAATGTACATTACCTTACCTGCTTGTAACAACTGAAGTATTACATGTTATTTCTATGTTATGTGAATGTTAACAATACTTCTAACATTACCGTGAAGTTAAGATGTGACATTTCATTTACATGACCGGATCTTCACGGTTACATTGCAATAGTTACAAGCATGTTGCGTTACGGTAACACACACTCGTTACATAACTGTAACTGTACTACAACATGTAACAGTTACATAACGTGCATGTTAGTGATGTTACACGTTAGTGATGTTACGTTACGTAAATGTTGCATAATATTGTAAGATTCTTGTAATGCTTATTACGTTACATCACTGTAACATGACCGGACTATCACCACAGTTACATTGCAATCGTTACAGACATGTTACGTTACCATCACACACTTTTGGTGCGTAACTGCAACTAAACAACAACACATAATAGTTACATAACGTGCATGTTAGTGATGTTGCATAATCACTGCGATGCGCATGTTACGTAAATGTTACACAGCCTTGCAACATTCTTGTAATGGTACCACGTTACATTCCTACAACATTACTATCCTATCACGAAAGTTACATTCCAATTGTTATGAGCATGTTGCATTGCGGTTTTATAGTTTTGTCATGTAACTGCAACGAAAATACGTTACATAACCGGAACATTACCTGCAAATAACAAATGAAACATTGCATGATACTCTTATGTTACATAGCCTCAACATATCACAAGCGTTACATTGTAACATTACATGTAACTACCAGGTTACATTGCTGTTCAATTATGTGTTCACTGGGCATGGTCGGCAACATAAACTGTAATGCAAATTTCTTTTTCGCGATTCATTTTTCTGTATGTAAGGTGAAAGTCCCAGTCGTCGTACACCACCACATACACTGTAAACAGTTTTTTTTTTTTGGATTATTAACATACCGTTTATAAAGCCCGGATGCATATACCGTATATTATTTTGCAGATGCATTCGTCATTCACAAATACAATGTTGGTATATTAAACTGAAGATTACAATACTAATGTACTGTAATTTTCAAATACCAGTATCGTAGCATTCTTATAATATTCTGAAATTTACAAAAAAGTATATTAATATAAAATCCATATACCGGATTTGTAAATCTCTTATCGTTTTGTATGTTAAATTTTCATGCATTTTTAACAGTGTAGCATACAAGATGTTTCTTCAGGGAGACTTTTTGGTACAGCTCTAACATACAATATTTATAGTATGTTAGATATATAGCTGTATCGTACAAGATTTATTTTAGCATAAACATCTCCTATGCTGTATCCAAAACTTTACGCAAAAGAAAAATCTTGTCGATACAGCTCTAGCGTAGAAAATTTTTCTTCAGCATAAACATCTCCTAGGCTGTATCCAAAAGTCTACGCCAAAGAAAAATGTTGTCGATACAGCTCTAGCGTACAAAATTTTCCTTTAGTGTAGACATCTTCTATGCTGTATCCCAAAGTCTACGCTGATGAGAAATCTTGTACTCTACATGTGATTCAGCAGGTCCCCTAGCAATCACGATAACTTTCATTTTTTCGCAAAAACAACTGTCAAAATAACCAAAAAAATAACGCCTGCGTAGAAGTTGTTTTTTGCACGGAAAAAACTTTCGGAAATTGTCAAAATGACTTTCGAAACAACCAAACAAAAATAAATCTGAAAGTTGTTTCTCCGTCGCCCGAACCGAGGAGTCACCGTTATTTTGATTCGGTGGTCCCTGTCAAAACAACCCATGTAAACTTCGAAGAAAAAAATAGTTTTTGCGTTTAATTTAACGGGTTATCTTGATCTTTTAATTGTAAATTATTTGTATGGATTAATAATTTTTTACTCGGGGGCATTTTTATGTAGTTTTAGACACAATTATACAATTGTACAAATTCATAACATGATTAGACTTTTTTTGTATTGCAAATAGACAATCGAAACATATATTCCTAAAGGTGTGAATAGCTGAGTCGTCTAAGGTACATGGCAACAAACACAAAGTCCCAGGTTCGAATCCTATCAGTGACAAAAAATTTACATTCTATGTTCATGTTCAAACACGTTTCGAATTGTTGAACAAATTCGAATATACAGTAAACGAGCAAAATAACCGGTTCAATTAAAAATAATTTTTTTTTAAACTCATGAATAGAAACTCCCGCTTTTCTCAACTGTAGAGCGTGGCGGAACGTGGGTCGTTCCCGTACGCCGTTAGGAAATGTCCTACGCATGCGCACATCAGCGACATTCTTCTTTTTTTACACGCATACTTGTTTTTCTAAACGTTGCCGCAAAATTTCCTAACGCGCCCGGCACATTTTTTAACGGCTTGTTGAGGTTAGGGACCCTTTCCGCTCATACTCTTCAGTCTCGGAAAGCGATCGTTTCTATTCTTTCGTTGAAAAAAGCACGGTGTGCAACTAGTGCCGGAATTGGCACTAGTTGCACAATGTACTATTTTATGTTTGTTTTTTCGAAATCTTCATCGGTTGTTTTTACGGTGACCATCAAGTCGAACCAACTTTCCCGGAGTTAGCGGGAAGGTTGTTTTGACGGTCACTCATTGGTTCCAGCGACGGAAAAACAACTTTCACATTTTTTCGTTTGGTTGTTTTGAAAGTCATTTTGAATATTACCAAAAGTTTTTTCTGTGCAGAAAACAACTTCTACCACCGTTATTTTCTCGGTCACTTTGATAGTTGTCGTGATTGCTAGGGTCTATGCTGTATCTGAAAGTCTATGCTGAAGAAACATCTTGTACGCAAGAGGTGTTTCAACAAGTCTATGCTGTATCCCTAAGTCTATATTGAGAAAAATCTTGTACGCTAGAGATGTTTCAACAAGTCGATGCTGTATCCCAAAATCTATATTGAGAAAGATCTTGTACGCTAGAGATGTTTCAACAAGTCTATGCTGTATCCCAAAATCTATATTGAGAAAAATCTTGTACACTAGAGCTGTATCAAAATGTTTATGGTGCAGCTGTATCGCAAAACTTTACAGAACGATTTTTCTCCAACCGAAATTTTCTATGCACAAGAAAAATTCTCTAACGTACAGCTGTATTCAGTAACTTTTTGGAAGATTTTTCTCCAGGGTAAATATCTTTTACGGTAGAGAAAAATATACTACATGGCTGCTGTAACTAATAAACACGTGGTGCGAACACTGAGTCTTCTGGTGTTCAAGCACTATACATAACCAAAAATGACTGTGCGAACACTGGTACATTCGACTTTTCCAGGTCCGTTAAGGTGGCAAACGAAAAATTAGGATATTGTGTATTAGAAAGTAGAAAACATAAGCTTTAAGTTTATCACAGACTGACGTCGTTTTGTGCAAAAATGTTACGGCAAATCACTGCAAAACGAACGATATTATTTCCTACTCGATCGATCGTTTTCCAGCTAGTTGACGAAAAAACGACTGCAAAACGACCGACCTTATTTCATGCTTCATCAGTCGTTTTACGTATAACGACCGAAAAACGACTGCAAAACGACCGATCTTTTTTCATTTTTAAATATTAATTAAATATTATGAAATTAATAAATGCACGGAACATGAAAATATGTGCGTGCTCCTGAAATATCGTATTTGGAGAAAAAAAAAAATTAGTCACGTCTGTAAGGTCTCGAACCTGCAACTTTCGGATTACTAGCAGAGTACTCTGCCTGCTCGGCCACTTTTTTTTTTTTTTTTTAAACATGTTTATTTCAAATGGTAATACCAGAGATGAGTAGGGAGATTGTCAGTGGAGCGATATTTCTGATTTCGCTTTTTTCGGCGTCCGCCGCGCCGCCCCACTGGAGAGTTGCCGAACTAGACCCATCTTTTTGAAAAATCTCAAACATACTGTGATGAACAACAACATTTTTGGGAAGGAAAAAGAGGAAGAAGACCTTTTTCAATTTTTTTTTTTCATTTTATAATATTAATTAAAGGAGGTTCAAACGTAAATGAAAACTCCCCGATTTAAAAATCTCAAAAACACTATCACGAATATATAGATTAGTCTGAGATCAATAAATATGATTTATTATTATTATTCTGAAAAAAATTGCCGGCAGGTTCTATGTGAAAAGGTACATACGGAGGTCCAGATACACACTTTTGCAAGTTTAGTAAAAGAAACTGAATTTTTTTTTGGGAATATATTTTCGGGGCATTCTATCCCGATTCGACCTGGGTCTGATCCCCGACCTCCTTGATTTGGCTCGTAATTTTTTGTAGGATTGGTTAGACCCTCAAATGCACCAGAATTTCATTTTTTATTTTTTGTATGCAAATATTTTTTTTAAATATTTTTTTAAAGTGACATATCGAAAGACATAATTTAAAAATCCGAAAAAATTCTAATAAATGCTTTGATGAATATAAAAATTTTCTGGCTTATAGCCAAAGTGGGCAAGATTCTTTTTCTTATAGTTTTTAAGCTTTTGTGATTTAAAAAATTATGAAAAAATAGAAAAAAAATCAATCTACTGTGGACAACTTGTCAAACATTTCTGTATATATTCTGTATTTTTCAGAATGTTTTCAGATTTTTTAATTATGGCATGCTGGTGCTAGATGTGGTTTGTATGGTGCTGGAATAGTGCTAGTTCAGAAAAATCTAATGAATTCCTAAAAATCTGTTTTTTTTTTAAATCCGGGTTAACATAAATAAACGTTTAACGAGTCACCTATGGTAGATTAACTTTTTTTCTATTTAAAAAAAAATTTTAATCAGAAAAGCTTAAAAACTATAAGAAAAATCTTGCCCATTTTGGCTATAAGCTATAAAAAAAATTATTCAACAAAGAATTTTTCAGTATTTTTTCAGATTTTTAAATTATGGCATTCGATATATGTCACTTTAAAAAAATATTTAAAACAAATTTGCATAGAAAAAATAAAAAATAAAAATCTGGTGCATTTTAGGGTCTAACCAATCCTACAAAAAATTACGAGCCAAATCGAGGAGTTCGAGGGTCAGACCCAGGTCGAATCGGGATAGAATGCCTAGAAAATATGTTCCCAAAAAAATTCAGATTCTTTTATTAAACTTGCAAAAGTGTGTGTCTGGCCCTCCATATGCACCTTTTCACATAGAACCCGCCGGCAAATTTTTTTCAGAATAATAATAATAAATCATATTTATTGATCTCAGACTAATCTATATATTCGTCGTAGTATTTTTGAGATTTTTTAATCGGAGCGTTTTCCTTCACGTTTGAAATTCCTTTAATTAATATTATAAAATGAAAAAAAAAATTGAAAAAGGTCTTCTTCCTCTTTATCCTTCCCAAAAATGTTGTTCATCACAGTATTTTTGAGATTTTTTTGAGATTTTTAAATCGAAGCGTTGTTTATTTAACGTTTAAAAAACCTTTGAATAATGTTATAAAATGAAAATACAAAGCTCCCTCTATGAGGAAGCAAAAAAGTATGTTATTCAATTTTGGCTTCCTCATAGAGGAAGCTTTGTAAGAAGCGAAAAATAATGAGGAAGCAATGTGCAAGGTTCTACTTTGCATCCTTGTTTAAATTACATAAATAGACATGTTGTGAATTCACTTTTTCTATTTCGTTATTATCGGAGCGTTTCTGAATGTAAATGTGATAACGTATATTTTTGAAAATAATTCAACATTCCATAAAATCACAAATTTCATACCGTTTGTCACTACATTATACATATGAGGCATTCCATCCCGATTCGACCTGGGTCTGACCCTCGACCTACCCGATTTGGTTCATAATTTTTTGTAGGATTGGTTAGACCCTCAAATGCACCATTTTTTTATTTTTTCTATGCAATTTTTTTTTTGTAATATTTGTTTAAAGTGACATATCTAATGCCCCCTGGTAAGCTGTGTCACCGAAGTGTTAACCGAAAATATCTGAAGTAAACCGACTTTTTAACCAAAGATAAGTCTCGATTAGCCCCCTATGTCACCGGCTTTAACCGACATTTTAACCGATTAAAAATGTTTCGTTCGGTTAAATTGTCAGTTAAAATCGGTTGAATTCACCAAACAAAATTGATTTTTAAAAAATTGGGTGAGAAAGTCAGTTACCGTCGGTTAATTCACCAGTAAAAATCGTTTAAAAAACAACAAATTCGGTTAAAAGGTCAGTTAAACTAGGTGAAATAGCGGCTAATCGAGACCGGTTAAAACGTCGGTTAAAAAGTCGGTGACACATCTTGCCAGGGCCATAATTTAAAAATCTGGAAAAATTCAGAAAAATACTTTATTGAATTTCAAAATTTTCTAGTTTAGAGCCAAAGTGTGAAAGATTTTTCTTCACATTGTTTTTAAACTCTTTTGATTAAAAAAATTATTTAAAAAATAGAAAAAAAAATCAAAATACTATGGACGACTTGTCAAACATTTCTGTATATGAAACTGTATTTTTCAGATTTTTAAATTATGGCATGCTGGTGCTAGAATGTGGGGTGTATGGTGCTGTAATAGTCTTAGTTCAGAAAAATTTGACAAATTCCTAAAAAACTGAAAAAATTCTTTAAAAATCCGAGTTTACACAAATAAACGTTTGACCAATCACTTGTAGTAGATTAATTTTTTTTTCTATTTTTTCATAATTTTTTTAAATCAAAAAAGCTTAAAAACTATAAGAAGAAAAATTCTGCCCACTTTGGCTATAAGCTAGAAAATTTTAATATTCAACAAAGTATTTTTCAGAATTTTTTCAGATTTTTAGATTAGGGCATTCGATATGTCACTTTAAAAAAATATTCGAAAAAAAAATTTGCATAGAAAAAATAAAAAAATAAAATCTGGTGCATTTGAGGGCCTAACCAATCCTATAAAAAATTACGAGCCAAATCAAGGAGGTCGAGGGTCAGACCCAGGTCGAATGGGGATGGAATGCCTCATATTAATAGCTGAATATTGTTTCATTTATATGCAAATTGAGCACCGACAGCAGTGGACGCGCGGTCGGTGTGTGGCTTCGGCGGTCCCCAGAGTTAAGCAGCATTATTGGCGGTCATAACTTGGATGGGTGACCGCTTAGCCTTGCACTGGTTTGCGCGCCAACTGCTGAGCGGGAGGCAGTTTTTCTGAGTTTCTAATGTATTCGCATACAGTAGAAACTCAGTAAAAATAAAGCCGACTGTATCGGCCAGGTTTTCCGCAGTTTCCCTGTGCCCTCGTGCAAATGCGATACAGTAGTGCATTAGGATGAGTGGCTGCGGACAACACTCTAGAGGGGTCTCTATGAAGGAACGGGGAAAAGGGGAGAGGGGAAACGTAAAAGCCTGAAGAAGGCATACGGAAGAAACCAATAATAATACAAATTGAGCTCGATATCTTAAGTTTTGCAAAAGTTACAATAGAGCGATAATGTCAATTTTTTGAAAAATTCAAAATTCCATAAAATCTGAACCACTTTACCGATTCGAGCCAAATTCAATGCCAAATAACATTGAGTACACCTGCTCTTATAACCAACTACTTAGCAAAATAGACTAAATTTTACAAAAGTTATAGCGACCACCTCCTTTTTTCAAAAACTTAAAAACGGCATAACATCGAAACTTTCGCACAGATTTTGTCGAAAATTGCTACAGTTGAAGAGGGTCTGCTGCTACATTTGTGTGCGAAATTTGAGCGCGATATACAAAACCGTTCTTGAGTTATCGGCGTTCGAATTTTCGGAGTTGTATACATACATACATACACACACACATACACACACACACACACACACACACACACACATACATACGGACATTTTTTCTAGATCACTTTTCTGGACGTTTTGGACAATTCTAAGTGTCCTGACATAAAAATCTCGAAATTTTTTTTTTCATGTTTTTTTCAAAACAAAGCTTCCTCTATGAGGAAGCAAAAATAGCATGAGGTCTCGGCTCACTCTGGTCTATGGTTCCAACGTTTTGTTGCACATCATAGTATTTTGGCGAATTTCTTGAGATTTTTTAATTAGGGCGTTTTTTAGATAGCTTTAATTATTTGTAACCCAAAAATTTCGATAAAAATAAAGCTGAAAAAATGTCTGCATGCATTTTTCAATTTGAAGAATAACATAAAATATTACCGCTAAAAAAAAAATTTAAGTTCAGCCGTTGACCGAGTTCGCAGCAGCAAATACGTTGCTGCGAAGATACATTTATTAAATTACGAATAAACGCTAACATAAATAAAAATAAAATTAAAAATTTTAAAAAAACTCCCGACTTAAAAAAAAACTATATAAAAAAAATTTGATTTTATAAATTCAATATTCATAAAAATTAATCTGAAAAGGATAAAATAATTTCCGGTATCGTTTTAGTGAACAAATCATTTGAATAATAATTATTTATTTACTGCTGTCAATACAATCCGGAGACGTCTTCTTCTGGGTTGGCAAATGTCCTTATTGTATATAATCATTCTTTTCTATAAGTGTCCAGACGCCAGCGCGTCTCTTGATAGGCAATAGATGATTACGATATTTGAGGGACGTCTCCCGACAGTATTGACAGCAGTAAATAAATTATTATTATTCAAATGATTTGTTCGCTAAAACGATACCGGAAATTATTTTATCCTTTTCAGATTAATTTTTATGAATATTGAATTTATAAAATCAAATTTTTTTTATATAGTTTTTTTTTAAGTCGGGAGTTTTTTTAAAATTTTTAATTTTATTTTTATTTCATACTTTTTAAAGTTCATCCTTAGGTGAATATGTACATTTACATGACAGCAGACCAGGAATGAGGTAATGGCTAGACGTGTAAGATATAAAATAATCGAGGACAGTAATGAAATAATAAAAAAAAGTAAACAATACACAGATTATTTATTTATTAGTATCGTCGTACACTACGCTTCATCGAATTGTTTGTGTAAGGTTAGTACACTGCAGACGATGGATTTATTGGGAATGACTAATGGCGGTAATAAAAAAATATTTTCAAACGGGCTTTTTGAAAAAACACTCTTACCTCAGCGAGTTAGTAACTTATTGTACCGAAATATGTCTAATAACCATCTTATTCACTGTCAGAATTGATGTACCAAATTTGGTTAAGCCATTTATTGTGAATTCGGAGAAAAGTGGCGAAATACATTAATAGTACACAGCAGACGATGGATTTGCTTGAGATGACTAATGGCGGTAAAATCAATATTTTCAAACAGGTTTTTCAAAAAATACTTGTAATTCAGCGAATTAATAATTTATCGTACCGAAATATGTCTTAGAACCATCTTTATCACTGTCAGAATCCATGTGCCAAATTTGGTCAAGCCATTTGTTGTGGTTTCGGAGAAAACTGGCGACAAAGAAATCCGAATCGATCAGCTGATCACCGTGAAACGCATAACACCCGTCTTTTTGCCCGGCGGGCAGTCGGGAGTAAAAAACAAACGAGTAAAAATTCGTTCGTTGCGGGAGCGAAAGCGAAATTATTTACCGTTGAAATATGGCCAAGCAAGGCTCGAAGACAGTACGCCTAACTTCGTGTGATAGCTGAAATTTAAATACACGGTCCCGGTATTCTCGCAGCGGGCGCAAACGATCAGGCCCGATTGTGAGCTTCGAAAGCTTACGAATCTCGCGTGGAGTATATCTGTATATACTCGACCAATCAAAAACATGGGTCGGAAGCGCACAATTTTCCACGTGAAGTATATCTATATATACTCGACCAATCAAAAAGATGGGTCTAGTTCGGCAACTCTCCAGTGGGGCGGCGCGGCGGACGCCGAAAAAAGCGAAATCAGAAATATCGCTCCACTGACAATCTCCCTACTCATCTCTGGTAATACAATATCTTATGAATAGTAGGTTGAAATATACTGTTACAAAAAAAAAGTCCTTAATATTATGTGAGGTTCTTAGGCTCATGCCCTTGCGCATAAGGGATCTCGTTGCCTTACAGTATCGTTTAATAATAGTTATGTGATAGAGAGTAGGTCTAACATTAATGACGCTTATAGTTTAGCGTGCTATGTGGGTGTGGGGAGAAAAAGTTATATTAACAAAAAACCCCTCCTGCTCGGCCACTCAGTTCGTTAATACATGTTAAACTCATGTTCGATATAAGTTATTCGCCGAAACGTATGGTACCTTATGAGGAACGTGGTTTTTGCGGTTGTTTATCGGTGGCACGACTTGCTAAGGGTTCTAAGTATTTTCGATACGGTTTCAGTATTTTCGACACGCTTCCAGTATTTTTGTATCGCGTGCATGGAAAGTGCCACTTTTTATGCCAACCGGGAATGACAAAATGTGGCGCTTTTCGAGAAGGCGTATCAAAAATACGGGAAGCGTATCGAAAATACTGGAAGCGTGTCGAAAATACAGAAAGCGTGTCCAACATACGGGAAGCGTGTCGAAAATACGCGAAGCGGGTCGAAGATACGCGAATCGTACCGAACATACTATGCGCGCATGCGCACATTCATCGCGCTCGCGTCGTCTCAATCGCCTTCGTGAGGATCCGTGTCGACTTGTATCGATTCCGTGGTCGCTGCGTGAAGATTTTTAAGGTTAATTCTTGTTTTAAACCTTGAATCATCGAAAAAATAATCGCGATGGATGAAATTGACACACCTGAAATTCGCGAAGCGGCAAGAAATGTGCTTGACAACTTATTACCCGAAAAATCGGCAGTTATTTACAAACAGTGCTACGCGCAGTTCGTCGAGTGGCAGAAGCAAAAAGAAACTCGTTCTGTTTCCGAGGACGTCATGCTCGTCTATTTCAAGCAACTATCCACGGAGTTGAAGCCCTCCACAATGTGGTCCAGGTATTCGATGTTGAGAAGCACGGTGCAGAATTTCCACAACGTGGACATGAGCCGATACAAACGCCTATTAGCGTTCCTCTCAAAACATTCAAAAGGTTATGCACCGACAAAATTGAAGACTTCAGAGCCGCAACACGTCGAGAAATTCCTCTCTGAAGCTCCGGATGATCAGTATTTATGCATCAAGGTGAGTTTTTCATATTGCTTAGTTTAAAAAATTCACAACTTATCAATACTTGTCAATAAAAATTGACAATTTTCATTCTAGGCTGCCCTGATTTTTGGAATAACCGGGGCGTGCAGACGAGAAGAATTAAAGAATATAAAAATTCAGGACATCGAGCATCACGAAAATCTCATGTTGGTAAGGATTCCTCGTACGAAAAACGATGTTCCTAGAAAATTCACTATCGAAGGAGAATTTTACGAAATTATAAAAAAATACGAAGCTCTGCGTCCGAAGGATGTAACCACCGACGAATTCTTCCTGACTCTACGTAAAGACAAATGCACAAAGTAAGTCATCGGAATTAACACTTTTGGTGCGATGCCCAAAACAATAGCGGAGTACTTGGGTCTTGACGAACCCAGCAGGTACACCGGACATTCGTTTCGTCGTACTTCCGCCACGATGCTCGCGGATGCCGGAGCAGATCTTTTAACATTGAAACGTCACGGAGGGTGGAAATCGGACAGCGTTGCCCAAGGATATGTAGACGAATCAATGAGCACTAAGAAAAAAATCTGCAAGCAGATATGCAGTTCCGTGCAATTGAATCGAGGGAGGTCTGCCGTATCTGCGACATCTTCAAGACCGGTAGACAAAGAAACCTGCATCGAAACAGCGGTCGACAGCGTCGCCCAAGGGTACGAAGACGAATCAATGAGCAGTAAGAAAACAATCTACAAGCAGATTTGCAGTTCCGTGCAAATGACTCAAGAGACGTCTATCGTATCTGCAACAACTTCAAAACCGGTAGAAAAAGAAACCTACATCGAAACAGCAGTCAACAGCGTAGGATTAGGAGCATCAGAGACTCAAGTTAGCAACAAGGAAAATTCATCTGTGGTTTCAAACAGTCCGCAGAACGAAAAAGTTGCAATTGACCTCAAACATTGCAACGTTACGTTCAATTTTATTAAGAATTGGTAGAATCAAACTAGTCAAGTTGAGAAACGGTATGAGTCGATTTTTTTTTCATGGAGACGTATAACGTCGAACGTCTGAATTATTATTTTTTCTTTCTTAATTTTTTTCCGTTTTCTTTTTATTATAGACACAGAGAATAGTGAATCTAGTGACCGATTACGTCTCAATGATTTTTTTTCTCTTGAATTTTGTTCGTTTTTCGTTTTATTATAGATAAAGTTGAATTTTGTTCCTTTTTGTTTTTATTAGACAGTGGCAATGGTTAATCTAGTCGCCGATTGCGTATTAATGACATCGCAAGTATTATAATTTTTTTTCTTTACGTGTTTAATTTTTTATATTATTTCTTGTTTTGCGCTACCAAAGATTAGCGAAAGGTTGTTAAAAACGTTGAAACGTCAAACCGCGAAAGTAGAAATAAGGTTGTTAGATGAGTAAGAGAACATTTATAAAGGTAATGTTACGGGATAAATAAAAGTCATTGTATTACATATTAAAAAACTGTCTTGTTTGCAGTGCCACTCGCCGACTCGCACTCGTGCTCCGGTGGTACTCGTGGAGCTCGTGTGACTCACTTCACAGCCTTCCAAAATATTCGCTTTCACGCACTCGTATCGCAATAGTACATTACAATACGAGTGCGACAAAAATTTTTCTGACGAGTGTGAATTTGCAGCACAAGCCGAAGGCGAGTGTTGCAATCACACGAGTTAAGAAAACGTTTTTCGCATGAGTATCGTGCAAAATTTTATTTCACGAGGTGTGTAAACGACGTTTGACGCACGAGAAGCGTGTGTAAAACATCGTTCTACGCACTGAGTGAAATAAAGTACTATTTTAAAATGATCTATGCCCGGACCCTTGTCGACCTAAAAACGTCTGGGAATGTGCTCAAAGACATCCCAAAAAGACGTCCTTAGGACATCCCAAAAAATGCTATCTCTGGACATCCCAAAGAAATGTCCATAGGAAGACCCAAACAAGATTTACATTTCTAAAAGTAATTATTTAATTTCGAAACAGTGGTTTATGGTTGTAACTATACCTTTATGAGCCGAAAGCTAGCGATTGCGACGAGTGCGAAGTTTGTTACTGCAATCACACGAGTCGCACACGCCAATTTACGGGCCGTGTTACACACTATATTTTTCGCATCAAGTGCATGGATGGTAGTTTTGCGAGACGAACGGTAAAAGAGTAGATTACAATTAATTAAAAAGTAATTTACATATCATCATCTGTAGGGACGAAACTGAAACACACAGGGTATAAAAGTGAAGAAATGGCGAACTGCGCATACGCCAACCTATCGTTTCAACACTACCACGAAGCTAGCCATTTTCGTCCCGCAAAACTGCCATGGAAACCATCGCTGATTATCCACGTGTTACAAAGTAGTATATTACGCCACGAGGACGGGAAAACACGTTTTTGCCGCCGAGTATCGTATACAATTTTAATTCACAAGGTGTGGAAAACGAGTTTCCATGAAAACGTCGCTTTTCATACTACAATGACGTAAAATGTGTTGTTTCACAACGAACTATTGCTCGATCGATTACAACTTGGGAAATGACCTTCGAATTATCTAAAAAAAATTATAAGTAAAGAGCATGAAGTTATATATTTTATGTTTCACGTATTTGTGATAAAGACGAAACTAAATTAAATGAAATACATTCCCGTTTCTTAGTGCAGTTTCTAAATCAGTATTGTAACCATCCTATTAATTCCGAACTCTATTTATTTAATCATTCAATAATAACTCAACGTATATCGATTTTGTTCGCTGGATTAGTGAAAAGTCATATAAACATTTAATTAAAAAGGGTTTTTATATAAAAAATGATTTTTGAAAATCACGACCCGTTATTCTCCATCCATTACTTTCATTTCTGTGGCTTTTCCATCCAAATACATGCAACAATGTGTCTCCTCAATAAAATATATATAAATATTCTTATCTACACGTATTACATTTTTTTTCTCAATAAACAGAAATTAACTTAAATTATTTATCGAATAAATAATTAAAACGAATGATTTCAGAGGTAATAACATAATGACAACCCTGTTCTGAATCATCACATATTTTGTTCTCCACAAGCTGATCGTATCATCCCCCCGTAATCACAGGTTAGATCAGCAGGAACAATTTGGCGATTTAAGATCGATTACGACATGGCGATTATTCTAAGCACAGCCACTAAATTCCGAGTCCTATGTTAACAGTAGACCGGTTGTAAAGTTATTTTGGTCTTCATAATTAATAGAGAGTGAGAGTCCGAGCGTCCTTTAGCGTTAAGCTAATTTAACTTAAGCTACACTAGCGAGCAAGAGTACATTTTCACTGCACTACATATTAACTAGTACGTTAACTATATATATATATATATATACTATATAAAAATGGTGCGAAGCTGTTGTACGTTTGTGTACTAGTGTGTACACCGCTCCCTGTGCGAAAGTTTCAGTAAAGTCAGGCAAGGACGTCAGACATCGATTCGAAGCCAGCGAGTACTGCGCTGCTGCTGTTTCTACCCGTTCGCGGTTTTCTGCTTCGATATTCTGACATCCTCGACTACCTACATGTATACATATATCTACATAGTAGCAGCGGTAGCAGCTCGAGGCTCGTGCGAGTGAGAGGCATACCAGCCCCTTTAACCTGGTTAGAAACGCCGAACGTTCCTCGGTCAGTCGTACACCGTTTGACGTACAGACTTTCCCCTCCAGGGGTTTGAGTTAATAATGCAGCGGCCAAAACGACGGCTATACCCACCAGTACGGTGGTATAGAGTGTGCAATTAGTTTGGGTTGGTGCACGCCGATGAATTTACATTTCAATTCGATAAAGGTTGTCTTCGATCTGAAAATAACAATCAGATTAGTATGGCCGAGCTGTTGATTATATTGTTACGACCGAGCGAATGAATAAAGCGGATATTTGTTTGTGGGGCGGATATTATTAATTACAAATAGTTCTATTTATCTTTAACGCTTTTGTTCGCACGTTTGCTCGCAGTCAAAGACCTGTCAAGACTTTCGTCTGTCACGTTTACTGTGAAGTATATCAAGTATTCGTTTGTCGATTGTCATACCGTGTGTTCCCATAAGACCTAATCTCTATATTCATAACACTACTCCCCTCCTCCTAGAGTTGCCGCCCTGGCAACTACCTATCCACCCTATGATGTGCCACGGTCCATCATCCTAAAATCTGTCCATTTTTCTTTAACCTACACTGTTCTGACATTCGTCCATGTCCACAAGGGAAAACCATGGCCGGAAAAACCTTGGGAAGAGCAGTGTTCACAATTCTATATAGTTCCATTTTTTCCTATGTTCCGTCGTTATCAAGTCCACGCTAAATAAATTCATTTTGTCCTGTACTAAGTCCATTCGAATCAACTTTTAAGTATTTCATTCAATTCATTATTCTTTCTCTGTTTTCATTATTCTTCTCCAATTTTGTTGACATTCGAAAGGATTTGAGCAGGAAGGATTCTGGCCACTTCACAGTATCTTCAACTTTACCTGTGAAATACAAATTAATCGCGTAGACTTCCGCAAATACTAGCCACACTTGGGACAACACAATCTCAATGATTATTCTCTCTCCCTTTTTTTTAAATACTCATGTCGACATTTTCGACCTCGAAATCAATTCACCCGATTCATTCCACAATAAAACGACAAGTCTACATACAAGTATATCTGAAAATATTATTCTACACTAAATCATCGAGCACTGTTCGAAACCTCTCATTGGCCAACAGTCCCTCGATCCGTAACTCTGGCTTTTCGTTACCCAGCAGTTACCATATAAACAGAATTCTCCGGAAACCCTCCAGGACGCTTTTCACCCAGCGGGAATCCAAAAAGCCGTCCAAGGCTCCAACCAAGCAATTCTCTACACTTTTCAGATCCTTAACAACACTAATATTCTCATAGACCAATTATATTCTACCCGAACTACGACTCGACTGTACGATCATCTTAATCGTCTACCCGAGAGAGAAGAATCACTCAAATTTTAATCAATATACTTTTACAAATATCTCGATTGAAAACGATACATAATTTTAATTTGCCTGTGTCAGTCCTATGCAGCTCAATCCGTTCTTCCATCCATTCAGATTTGACTTCTTTTCTTGTCATCACGGAGCGTCATCGAGATCGGAATTTTTATTTCGCTTCTTCGTTGTGTGAGCCATCGCGGTCTCAATTTAATAATAATCCTCTGTTTCGTGTCACTATCACTGGCGAACAACCGAAAAATATTCTCCATGGGATCGTCAAGCACTTCTGACACCAATGTTACGACCGAGCGAATGAATAAAGCGGATATTTGTTTGTGGGGCGGATATTATTAATTAAAAATAGTTCTATTTATCTTTAACGCTTTTGTTCGCACGTTTGCTCGCAGTCAAAGTCCTGTCAAGACTTTCGTCTGTCACGTTTACTGTGAAGTATATCAAGTATTCGTTTGTCGATTGTCATACCGTGTGTTCCCATAAGACCTAATCTCTATATTCATAACAATATTTAAATTTAAGCTTATTTATTCGAGTTAACAAAATCAATTAATATTTATTCTTTTGGGTTCAAATTTTATTTTTAGATCTGTTGATATCAACATTTGAGTTTGTTTATTGCGTTAACTAGATCAATCCATATAAATTAATATTTATTGATACGTTTCGTTTTCAGATTCATAGGATTATCTTCGGTCTCAGAATAATAATCAAATTTTTGGGATGAAGCTGTTGATGATATTTAAATATAAACTTATGTATTGAATATTTTTATTTATAAAGTTTATAAGTTCATTTATTAATTTAACTAAATCGATAAATATTCAATATTAATATTCACAACTTTTTTTATTTTTGGTAGTTATATATGCTAAATGAATGAATACATTAATGTACATCCATTTATTTTTTTATCCATTTGACATACATACGTGTGTAGGGAAATTTTTTTTGGGCTTAATAAAACGAATATGAAGCAATTTTTAATTTACCGATTTTGTAATTGTTATATATTTAATTGCAGAGCAGGAAAAGTCTGTTTTTATACATCTTTATTGGTTTTGTGTGGAAACTTATTAAACATCAAAGGCAATAAAAAAATGTAGTCCAATTAGAATTTGTGTACTTTGCGAATTAGAAATTTCTGTGTCGTGATAACATAAAACGGTGACAATAAAAATCGTTGTGTTAGGTTAACAAAAAGATTGGTCAACTCAACAAAAAATTTGTCAGCATCGCAAAACAGATTTGTCTCGTTTTATGTTGTCACAACACAGAAATTTCTCTCGGTGCGAAATCATAAAAAAATTTAATCGAAATCAATGTCATACAAAAATGTAGTGGAAATCAATACGCCCAGAAAATGATTGATTAATTACTTAAAAATGTGTAATGACAGTAATGATTGATTAATCACTTAAAAAATTACTTCAATTAGCAATTACTTAAAAAATATGTAACGCACTTTTGAAAGTCTTAATTTTTTATCTTAGAAACGAACTTGATTATTTTCATAACATATGAGTTTCGTAAGGAACTCTTTTTCCATTTTTGAAAATTTCGTTTTCGCAGATGTTTGAAGACTGCTCAAATAAAATTGTTTGATTAATCATTCTGATTTTTTTTTGTGAAACCCTTATACATAAAAATATTTAAAGTTATCGAAAAATAAATAAAAAATGTAATGTATACAAATTTCTTAAAAACCATATCCCTTCAGAAGCATTCTTTTTTTAATAACTTATTGATAACTTTTTGGCACTGGTAGTATTCAAAATTTATGTTCTACGTGTCTTCAATGGCATCGAATTTTTTCGGAAGTAATACATCCTCAACCCTTCAACTAACAATGCAAAATATTCATCACTTTGGAACTGCAGCTTTTTTTTAAACCCTTTCTTAATGATAATTAAATTTTTTTTCACATATATTATTAATCCATTGGGAATGCATCTTAATTTTTTAATTCCTTTTAAAGAAATGTATTAAGGTATTCCGAGCGCCTAAGTGCGGGTTTTGTGAGTACCTGTGTGGGGCCCCTAATATCTTCGAGCATGTAACGCTGTACCACCGTGAAAATATTTGAGAATCTTTTCAAATGTCCGATTAAACTCCCTGATGCACAAAATATGCAGAATTTGTGTTTTTAAAAATAATTTTTCACTTTTTCAAATCTTACGGGCCTGAGCCATCACGAACGATGTGACAACGCTGTTGTAGCATACCACGTGATTGAGCGCCATTTTTGCAGAAGGAGCATGAAAACAATAGCTGCGTATGTCGAAATACGACAGAAACTCCAAAACGCGCTGGCCGCTAACCTAACAACCTAACAACTATTGCTATTTCCTTCACCCCTATCACTATGTATTCGATCCTTTATTCTATTCATTATATTATTTTTATCTCTATACACCAGGTATGGGCATTCATTCAATGAAAATGTGTTTGAAATACTTTCATGCCCACACTGTAAAAGAAACTTGAAATTTAATGCACAAATACTGGAAGTTTTTACAAACCGGTACAAACCGGTGTACGAAATTTAATATACAAATGCGATGTATAATTAAGAATTTTCATAATTGACTTCAACTTTACTGTGAAAATACATTAATTTTAATAATTTGCTTTAGTTATACTGTAACTGTAGATTATTTTTTTAAATTACATTTTCATATTTTATTGGCGAGTTCATGCATAAAGACTTCCAGACTTTTCGAACAGTGTAAATAATCAAGGATTATTAAGCCTACTAAATAATAGAACTCATTGTAAAAGAATTATTCATTTAAATTAGCCATAATCATTGCAAACATGTGAAAATGTTGAGTTTTGCCTAATAATCAATCATATTTATCTTATACAAGCAGTATTTTTAATACATTTTCATTGAACGAATGTCAATCCCTGCTAAACACAGTACGTCAAATGCGTTGGACTAATTGCATTATTAATGCGAATTTGTAACCTGAAAATGAGATCGGCATTAACATCAAATATTTTTTTCAATTTCGCGCGCTGGCGAATGTCATAAGCGCAGCTGACGATGTACAGTGTTGCCAGCTATCACGTCACAGGTCCAGGTATGACTGCCACGTGATACTAGATTTTTTTTTTCACACCTTTAGATAATATTTTTTCGCGAAGGACTTCGGTCGGGATAGTTTTTTAAGTGCGATAATTTATCTCCGAAATGCGCTGTATCCATTGCATATTTTATTTTTCCGATGTCGAGATGTTTGACTAATGAAATCTGCAATTGAAACGTGGCCAGAAGCTTTTCCCATATTTTGCTGTGCTAATGTTGCACTTTTTGAAGGGATAAATAATCATTAAATGGGTGGTTACCACGCCTGGGATTTTTTTGGCACAATTCTACGTGATAAAACTATAGTATAGCCGAAAATTATAGAATTCTGAAAACTATGCCCTCACGCTCGGAATACCTTAAAGTGTAAAAATGTTGAGAAAGATACATTTTTTTAAAGTGCTGTATTCCATTTCATCAATTTCAGCGAAAGGGCCAATTTAAGTTTTAAAGGGTTAATTGCACAATTATGAACTTGTGACTTTTTTTTAAATGCAGAAACTTGAGCAAGACGATGACGACGAGTATCTCGACTCCCCCTGGGCCGACAGCAGCAGTCTGAAGCGTCACTTCCAAGGGTTGAACAACATTTCGTGGAGGTCCCACTAACTCGTCGCTGTCGTCGTCGTTGTCGTCCTCGCGTGATAACAGATGATTCGCGAGGGCCGCTATCTGCAGCTTGTACCGGCCGCCGAAATCTATCGACTATACTTTCACAACAACCAAAAAAATTAATAAAAGAAAACACTCACAAAAACACAAACACAGACTCATAAACTCCAACTCACAAAAAAAAAGACAAGACACAATTTATTCAGAGGCTTCGCACACATTGTCGCGGAGTGAACCAGAGAGTAAGAAGAACAAAATCTAAGCCGTTGAACCGTGAGAAAGCAAGAGGACCGTCCGCAACAGAAGATCGCTCGTAAGTCCCATAAACGTACTATAAATAACTATTTAAAAAAATCCTCAAACCGAATAAGAAAAAATGAAAAGTAAAAAATGATGTCTCCTGTGTAAGCCGAAATCCACCCAAAGCCTTCTACTCTATCCTGTTGCTTGTAATCGAGTAACGAAACTACGGGTGCTTTTTAAATAAATTTAAAAAAACAGAGAAACATAACAGCCGCAAGAATTAAAAAAAAAGAAACGAAATACGTGAGAGTCCGACGAGAATAATAAGTAAAAATAAAAACGAGACGCGATATATACACCTTGACATATCGCACATCACCCGGTATTTTACCCTGTACAGATAAGAATATTTTGTAAGTTCAATTTTTCTACGTCGAACGGGGCGCTCTTTAAATGTGTATATCCGGCGTTTATAAATATAAAAAATAATAATTGTAAGAGTGTCAAGGGGGTTGACAAGAGCGAGAGATACATTCGAGCTGAACCCGATTGATCGCATTATTTTGCGTGCTTTGTCACAATGCGCGCGTGCTGTACGCGAGAAACACGAATATCACGTGAAAAGTACAGTGATTGGCCACAATTGGAGAGACGAAAAGTGAAAATTGTTGGTGCTTTATTGTCTTCTACAATTTGCAGACAACCACTTGTTTGATGACTTTCTAACTCACACTGTTTATTTATGCCATAAATAATATTATGACATTTTTTTTTTAGAATTCACAATCACATTGGTAAGAACATGTATAAATATTTTATGAAACACACATATATATTTTTCTACATAGCTTGGAAGCAATATTCTGTGGACAGACAAATAATGGATTATGGATAGTGGGAAACAAATTACCCATTACTTTCTTTATTATTACAATTTCTATGGTATTTAAAAACGGTTTTTTTATGGAAACCTTTTTTCTCGACTTTAATTTCAAAAATCTTTTAGGTAGGAAAATTTATAAGGATTTTATCAAAAACGAAAAAAGGGTTTTTTCATCAAAATTTCATAGAAAATTGCACCGAAAATTTGAGTCATGGAGAAATGGTCTCAAAAATTAAATAATGGTGAAATTAATGAGCGATTATTTTGCTCATTACCCAACCATTCTTTTTTGTTTATGCCGTTTTTAAGCGAACCCGTGGATTTCTTTTTTTTTCAATAAAATGTTAATACATTATCTTACCAATATAACAAAGATATTCTAAAAAATCGTGAATATCGACTTATGACATGAGCACACTGTTAAAAAAAACAGGAAGTTTTTATGCATAAACTCGTCATCTAAATTTAATGTATAATTGTGGTATAACATTAATGTACTTTGCGGTAAAATTGAAGTAAATTATTGAATTTGCTGTGCCGTACATCAATTTCGCATCACACGTGTATATTAAATTTAATACACCAGTTTGTGCATAAAAACTTCCAGTACTTGTACATTAAATTTCAAGTAGATTTTTCTTACAGTACATTCAGCGATTTAAAAAAAATAATGGGTCATTGCATCGCTGTTTGTAGAAACTGCCAATGGTTGGAGTTTGGCTATAACTGTACATGTTTGCCGAGGTGTCTGTTTCTCGCAATCGCTATGAATAATATATAATATCTATTGTATGCAACGGGTAACGAGCTTGACCGTATCACATCGGGAATAATCTCTATTAGACGTCCCGGCGGCTAAGTTTGCTTGATTTTTGAGAAAACGTTAATATCGATCGTACTGTAGTATAGCATCAATATGTGCATATATGTATGTATGGATTTCTGTATATATGTATGTACATATGTACATATGTACATATGTACATATATACATATATACATGGCAGCATATATATATATATATAGGACTAATGATCAAGCTGCACTTCGACGCTAGTGGTTGGGCTGCACGACAACGTCCTATTACCATTGTCTCTCAGGACACGAGAAATCATTACTATCGCAATCATCGATTATAAAAGAAAAAAAAGGAGAGAAGATCCTTCAGCTAGTTCCCTCTGTCCGTCGACTCAAATTTTATAGCGAAGCTGCCATCCACTCAAATGTTTTCAGAAGAAGTAAAAACAAAGTCGATTATAAAATATGTAAATTAATTGAAAGAACAGAAAAAATGGATTGAGCGAGTGTCGAGCTTCTCTGGTTCACTCGGGAATCGATTTCAAGATCGACCGAAACGAGTTTACGGAAGGAAGGGACAGATTCGAAACATTATCGCATATTTAAAAGCAAAAAAAGATCACGTTACTTATCGACTAAAGAAATCTAAATAAAGAAGAAAAAAAATGATAATTACATAAGAGTAATGATAAAGATAATGATAAGTATTTGTTAAGTAAAAAAAATCGCTTGTTGTGTGATCATGCATCGCATCCTCTTCACCGTGCATCGTAGCTGTTGAAAAAAAAAAAAATCAATTAACACAATTTAAAAAAATGTCATTATGCTCGCTCACGAAACACGGTACACACATGATGATAAAAAAAACACTTATACATATTATACATAACTACGAGGAAGAAACAGTGAACGAGACTGTGGATTATAATGTCTATTTACCCGTACAAAGCTCATGCTGTTTCCGTTTTTGAGTCGCTTTATATATTTGGACGCCCGACAGCCTTTCTATATTCCGCCGTCGTGTTTTGACTATTTCTATATCAATGTAAAACCCTATAAGCCCCTCCACATGCTCCATGTGATACTTTTCCATTGAAGTTTTCACCGCTGTACTGTGAGCCTATCAAAAGGATCGTTAAGCCTTAAAAAAGAAAACACTGAGAGAAAATTTGCTACTAAAGTTACTATTTTTTGAGAGCAGAATGTTGACCTACGATTATCGACATAATTGTCTCTATTCGAAAATAATATATTCACTTACTTGTTTTGTCACTCATAATTAAAGTTTTTAAAAGTAATTGAAGAATTTTCGAACATGTAATATTTTTAATCTGTCGAAAGTTATGTTTTGGAGTCAGTTTCTTTTTATAAATGTAGATCGATTATTTATTAACGTATTCGAAAATTATATCTGTAAAAACTAGGTTGACGAAGTTAAATTTTTTCCAGCAGAGAATTAATTAATTTGAGGCTTAAGCGTCCCCTTGATTGCTTCACTTACATATTTCGGAGTATGATTTGTGACCGAGCATTGGTCGAGGATACACAAAAAAAAAAAAACATTTTCCGACGACGCTCAATTACGTTAATTAATCCACGAATTAACGGATGGTTTTGGTTTACGGAGAAAGCAAAATAAACTGTGCCCGCGAAAGAGTAAAAGAAATAAAAACCAAGAAGCGTGATATCCACGCTGACGCAAAGAAACAGTCACACTGAACATAACGATAAACAAAAAAAGAAGCTGATATTATTGGAAAAAATAAAAAAAATAATTGAATTGTTTTTATGAATTAAGAACAAGTTGTCTGTGATCTACAATAATAAAAAAAAGATATGTAATAAGTATTGACAAGTAAAAGTATAATGAAATATTGATAATGTTTATTGAACAAAGACGAGAGTGGAGAAGAGCTGAAAAAAAGAAAAAAAAAACTCACCCGGAAGTTGGAATCGACGAAATGTTTTTAGGGAAATTGGATTGTTCGAACGTGTACAGAGTGGCAGACGTATATGTACATAACTGAGAAAAGGGAGAGTCAGCATAGAAGTATCTGAGAAATCCTAAGGGTATCGATGATGATGACGGAAAAAAAGATATTCTCGCGAAGTGATTCGAAATACGAGAACGCTAGATATTATATTTGCTGTTATTAATCCGTGCTACTTTGCAAAGTAATGGAAATAAGAGTCCGTGCAGCGTTCGTATAATTGCGAGATTATTAGACGAGAAAAACTATGAATAAAATAAATTTAAAGAAATAAACAAAAAAAAAAGCAACAAAAAACATGGCACCCTCCTATCGCGACGTAAAGTAAGGTAGTTTTTAGATAGATTAATAGAAGCGCAAACACCAAAATCGTTCCTTCCACCCGCTCCGGCCGTATATTTGATTATCAATATTAATATATCGCATCTCATGTGTGAAGTCCAATTGCTCTCCGGATTAAAAGAATAAAACAACAAACTAAGCGCACCTCGATATCACTATTGAATAAGCGTCAACTTATGGTTGTACAATGCCGTTTGAGAAACATAAAAGAATGAGGAATAAAAAGAAGAAAAATAAACAAACCACATGTGAAACACCGCCACCGAATAATAAGTTGCTTGAGGAATGTTTGCGAAAGATGTTCAAAATAATTTTTGTACTGTTTGGCACATACGAGAGACAGCGTACAACGTTGCCGACGTTTATACTTATGTACAACATTCAATTATTATAAATTTTTCGACGTCATTGTAAACAGCGATCGATTACGTGTGAAATTGTATGTGGCTTTTTCTGCGGTTAACAATAAAATGTTGTCCAAGCTTTTTTCACGAGATATAACACTATATTCTACACTACCCATTACCACGACATTTCTAGCCGCAGCAAACTATGCGAAGGACTGATACCTAACCGTAGGTAATTTTCTATTTATTATAAGGTACATTTACCAGTGAATTAATAGTTCAGCAGAATTATTTCCTACATCATAGGTTTTATTAAGAAGCAATATTTCCAGACAGATCGCAATAACTTTAATACAGAATTGTATGTAGTACAATTGAAGGAATTTCGTATTTTCTTAAAAGACATGAAAGTAATTATTTCATTAAAAAATAAACATACACCAATAAATAGACATGCCAATGTAAAGTACACCTTTTTTTACAAATTAAACCTCTGCAATAAGTCTTAATAAATTTGAAAAACAAATAAAAAATACAGTCATATTTGAAAACCAATATTTTACAATGCAAATAACGCAATTTTAGACTGCTATTGTAGTAAATTTTAGCGACTAAACAGTCCGAAATTTTTCCTGATATATAAATAGGTACCTCAATTGCAACACTAGTAGAAATGGTAAGAGAATTGATAAATGTCAAATATGAGGGTTGCGTGATATTAGAGTACTTGTATGTTAAATAGGGTGTGTAAAAAAAAAACTTTTTACACACTTTTTATGATGAAATTTTTTTAAGATATCGTTTTTCTGGATGTATAGTGGTAAAACTAGATTTCGGCGGAACGACCTCTGAGAAGAGTTTGCTCGCGCTTATTTTCTATACAGTTTATACTGTGGTCAACCTCTCGAGTTCAATCTTCGAGCTGGAAAAAAATGTAATATTGAGGAAAAAAACCACAAGAAAAAGTGATTTAAAATGAAATTAGTTTTTAGAAATGTCTAGATATTGTTTTAAATTGATATTTCTTCGATATCTTAGCCTACTAAGGTTGGCCGTTCAAGTATCTATTTTTTCGAACCGCTGGTTCATTTAATATTCTTATGTATAAAAAATTACTGACAGCCACTTTCCAAAACTCCATCAGAGACTAGCTTTTTTTGTATGGGTGTCTGCATTCGTGATTCCTAAAGAAATACATTAATACGCATAAGGATAATATGCATAGTGAACAGATAAAAACTGCAGGCAGATTTTTCATCAATACTCTTTTCATAATGAGTAAATATAAGAAATTATATTATTTCTTTTATCACTATGGCTTATTTATGGAGAATGGAGCGTTTCACCATTGTAAAAACGGTGCTACATTTTTTTAAAACTTTTTTACAATGTCTTGTGACTTAATTGTCAGTTCCGATGCGTTACGCACGTCGCAGATTTAGGTCTTAATATATAAGTACATTCACACCCGTGATTCGAATACAAAAACGACTGATATACATATGCAAATGTCCGTCGTCATGTTTCGATCGTGCACATTTTCAACAGTATCAGTTGTTCAAACTTTATAGCCTTTTGTATGCCTTTCCTAGTAAGCCGTGTCACAGCACTTTCGACCGCCAAAACTTCTGAACGACCGCAAAACGACCTACGTCGTTTTGTGCAAAAATGTTACACAAAAAATGACAGCAAAACGACCGATATAATTTCATACTCGATCGGTCGTTTTCCGGCTAGTTGACGAAAAAACGACTGCAAAACGACCAATATTATTTCATACTCGATCGATCGTTTTGCGTTTAAAGAGGTACGGTGATGGCGGCAGGGTGGGGATAGGCACTGTTGTGCTGCGCGGTAAGAGGCTGACGCCGTGTGAGCGAGACACCATGCGAGCCGCGTTAAGCGTAGAGGCAAAAAATTAACAATTTCTCTGTCAATTTCGCGGTGACCTTCAAATTTCAAGCTACTCAGAATACTTTTCCGGACGTCTGCATATTTTTTTGATTATTCTATCTTGGATTTAGCTCTTGCAAAGACGTAAAAAGTTCAATATTCGACTCACTTTTCTTTTCTTTACATGTAAATAGTCGCAACTTTGTTATTTAATATCTCGGAAACTACACGGTGAATCCCTTAAAAATGTTACGTACGTGTCCGTTATCATTACAGCTGTTATACGATTTTTTTTACAATTTTATCTTGGATTTGATTTTTTTACGCACCTCCTTAATATACAAAAAAAAACGACTGCAAAACGACCGACCTTTTTTCCATTTTTCGTATTTTCAGTTCGTACGGAATACTTTGGGTAAATGAACGAAACAAGAGAATATGCGCGCACTCCTGAAATATCGTAATTGGACGAGAAAAAAAATAGTATATTTCGATACAAGAGGCCAAAGAAGCGTTTTGCGCCCTGCTCGCGCGAAGACAGCAGTGTGTAGAACGATCCTTTGGCCTCGTGTATCGAACCATATTTTATTTCACTCAGTGCGCAGAACGCGGTTTTACGTGTTGAGGTTAGGGACCCTTTCCGCTCTACTCTACAGTCTCGGAAAGCGATAGTTTCTATTCTTTTGTTAAAAAAAGCACGGTGTGCAACTAGTGCCGGAATTGGCACTAGTTGCATAATGTACTAATTTCTTTATGAGTGCAATGCAAAATCCAAGTTTGTCCGACGTTTACAAACATGCAAAATGAGCTGCAACTTCAAGCAGTGAGCAAAAATCCAGGGAGCAGTGTGCAAAATGAAGGAGCCAGTGCGCAAAATGTTTTGCGCACTAGTGCGTCAACCGGCCATTTTGCATCTCTGTAAACGGTGGAGAAACGAAGATTTTGCATGCACGAGTAAAGAAAAAATTAGTATTATCTGCAGGTCTCGAACCTGCAACCTTCGGATTACCAGCAGAGTGCACTGAATCCTCGGCCACTGGGCTGGTAATACGAAAATTGCAGGTTCGATACGTGGAGACAATATTGTCTTTTTTCGTTCCAATTACGATATTTCAGGAGTGCGCGCATATTCTCTTGTTCCGTACATTTACCCAAAGTATTCCGTACGAAAGGAAAATACGAAAAATGAAAAAGATCGGTTGTTTTGCAATCGTTCTTTGGTACATTAAACGCAAAACGACCGATCGAGTATGAAATAATATTGGTCGTTTTGCAGTCGTTTTTTCGTCAACTAGCCAGAAAACGACCGATCGAGTATGAAATTATATCAGTCATTTTGCTGTCGTTTTTTGGTAACTTTTTTGCACAAAACGACTTCGGTCGTTTTGCGGTTGTTTATCGGTGGCACGTCTTGCTAGGGTTATTCTCGGTTAGGATAGGATAACAGTTGTATCTTTTGAATACTACCAAACTTGTAAACGGTAAATCGATGAAGCATTTTTCAATAAATAAAATGAACTCGTTATAATCCGACTGATATTATCATTTATTTACTCTTCAAAAATTAAACATCGGACATTTGCAGATATCAATTTATTTACTTTTCATATCACGACTGTAAATGTATTTGTATATTGAGAACTAAAATTGGTATGTGAGAGTAACACCTCGGAACAGTTTATTAAGCCACCAGAAATTGTAAAAACGCTTTTAAAATTGAACAATGTGATTTTATCAATGTGAATTTTCTTAAGACTTAACCGTTATTGAGATGATGTGAAACAAGTATGCGGGTGCATGCGATAGAACTAATCTTCCTATCCCACATAGCCCGCCTCGAATTATCTGACGGATTTTTTTTTAAATAATGATGTTTTGAAGAATTCTTAGACGTAATCCACTGTGATAGAAAAAATTGGAATTACAGATTTTGTTACCAGCCGAGCAGTTTCCTATATCGTCTTAAGATAATGTAACATACCAACCAAGTTACAGATTTAGTACATACCAAAAGAGAAAGCATTTGATATATTTTTTCATGTAAATAGGTAAACAGATTGGTTTATTTGTTGACGTTTTGACATATTACAAATATGATAGATGATGTTACGTTACAAACTATTACTAATTTGTGCAAAAAAAAATTAACAGTCTTCTAATAACTAGATACAACTTAGAATACTTATTCTTCCACAATGAACGATATGTTTGGCAGGCTTTATACAAAATTATTTAGTATAGAAAATCAAAACAAAAAGCATTTTTCATACAATTTACGATTAATTTTAGGTCTTGTTGACACATGCTAGTCAACTGAGTATCGGTAATGAAAATACGGTTAACTCATTAAAATAAACTGGCTTTTTAACGAAATTATTAATATTAAGAATAAAAATTGATATGTGGATTCAGTATTACTAAATTAACTCACCAGTAAAAACAGTTTCAACATGTACGATCATTTAACTTTTATTTTCGCATGTGTTCATTGATGCAGACGATGTAGCTCGCATAATTCGGCTTCATTTAAGTTTCAATTATACATTAAAAATCACGGTAAGTTCACTCTTTTATGGTATAAGCGGAAACGTAAAGTTTTGACGAGTCCGTAATGTAAGTACTCTTTATTGGTCGAAAGTGCACTTTACAAATATAAATTTGTCATGTAAAGTAAAAATTCAGATCCTTTCCCATAGGAGGCCACATGTGTTGCAATATATTTAATATCAAATTTCTCGCTGAAACTTTATAAATACGTTCGGAATTACTTAAACCTATACACCTTACCTTACCTTACTTAACCTATACATTTTTCAAGCGTAAAAGATCAAACGTTCCGAAATTTTTACATGACCTCCTTAAAATATTACTCTTCAATTCAAATAGTACCTATTTTTGTTCCTATCATTTTCTTCTGTCAGAAATATTAACCGTCTCTCATAGGATAATCATAATTTTTTAATTAATTGGGGGTTATATCCTCATAAAAAAAGATATGTTTTGCTTACGTTGTCAGTTTATTTTTTAAAGTCTAGTTAAAGCCATGAGAATGTGGAAAAAAAATTTCCGATCATGAAGGAATTGCCAATTAGAGCAGCTGACACGATGTACGAAGCCTCAGAACCGTTGCACTTCCTGATAGATCTTAGGCTTAAGGTGATATGTTACATATCGTCTGTTTCTCTCAGATCACCATAAGTGCGAGTGAGATAGCTGAATCTTCCCGAAGTGTTATTCTTCGCCACGGTTGATTTTTCGAATAAAAGTCGAGATGTACTGACTGCAGACTTCTTAGACGCAGTTAGTACTTCTCGTCTTTTGCCCGAAAGATCAATTTTGGCCAAGAACAACGCTTTACAGTTTTTGTCAACGCTTTACAGTTTTTGTCAACGCTTTACAGTTTTTGTTACCGACCGAGCACTAACACATCATCTTATTCAGGTGAAATACATTATAGTAGTAGTATTGTTTCCTCCTCGTCGACGTTAGAAGGCACCTGCAACAGAAACATCAATCTATAAATAAACAATTTGTAGTAAATGAAAAAACGAGACTTTTTCGACAAGACGAGTTCAGGAGTTGAACGAAATGTTTGTCATCCTCTAAATCAGGACTCTAGCCAATTTTCATCATTACGACTTTATGTGTTTGTAATCAGCAAAGGCATTGTACGAATAAGGGTTTCTATTTTATCCTCACCTGTTTTATTTTTAATGCAATGCCCAATTATTTCCGCCGAGAAATGTAATCCTTTGTATCAGTCCTATTTCATGCCACATCTAAAACCCATAGGAATAAAGTATTAAATACGTCTATAACTCTTTGATTCAATGACAAAATTGTGGTGTTTTAATATCAGTACACGTTGGGAATTTTCATCAATGTTACTCAGACCCGAAAGATGATATCATCATATAAAAAATATATAAAAAATTATAGTTCATGAGAAAAGTGTCGATGGCACTTAACAGATAGTTTGGAAAGATCAATTTAATGTAAAAATGTTGGATACATTTTTATTCATAAGATTCATCGATCAATTTGTGAAATTCATATATTTACTGGTACAAGTTCAGATTCGTAGGGAAACTACTCACCTATTTGTTAGCAAAAAAAAACACCTAGTCATCGCTGTTGGTTCCCAGATGATCCACTTGAACGTCAGTCGTACGCAAATCACGACTGAAACACAACAGAGAGCATACGATCAGCATCCGTAACTTGCGGTTCGAAGAAGGGAAGTAAGAAATTAATTTGATAATCAGTAAACGTTGGAAAAGTGACATCAATGTGACTCAGACCCGAAAGATGATATCATCATGTTAAAAAATTAGGTAGAAAAAAACATCATATATTGATAATTAATATTTAATTATCAGATCTTTTACCTTTTTCACGGTCGTTGAAAGATAAAGACATCGCTTCAATTGCTTGACGTCATCATAACGGATTATTCTTTCGATCTGTAAGCTGAAAAAAAAATTCGATAAACGATCAGTGATACGATGATCCAGATTGTTCGCTTCAGTTTCAGAAGAGGAAAAAAAACTATGTTAGATTCTCGGGTGTAATTCGAGTCACCATTTTTTTGTTTTTTATCGACACAATTAATCGGAGAAATGAATAGTAGAAATTGTCGCTTACCCTTGTTAAGAATTATCCAAAACGCGTCAACCAGCACATGCAAGAATCTGTAATCACACATCGAATCATGAGTATTGTGTTTTTGCAAGTATTTACGAAGTACTTCACGTTTTAACACTTTTCCATTTGAGTTACTTATTAGCCGTAAATTCTAGAGGACCAAAGCTGTCGAGAATAGGTATAAAAATTAATTTTTCCGGATTTCTAAATAGGATTAAATTGTTATATCTTTTTCGCCGTATAGTGACATCGCAGAGTACATTTTTATCCCAGTTTGTAATTTTTTGTAATTCACATATCGTAACGTAGTATTTTTTTAAGGTTCTACAAAAACTACTTTAATTTGCAAAATTATGTGCGTACAGTTTTTCCCATTTTTTCATGTTAACTTACAATACATAACTGGGGTAAAAACATCATTGAGCAGTCACAACGAGGATTTTTTTGGACGCAATCATTGCAAGAGTGGTAATTAATACGTCCGCTAAGGACTAACCATTTCAAGATTCACAAATTAGTTTTTTCCCCAATAAATCGGCGTAATGTTTGGCACACATTCATTCAGTCATATACCGATTCACGGTGATTAAAGTTTGAGAAATATAGTATTTTCAGGAAAATGCAGCACCTTAGCAACCTTTAGTCAAATTACATTAATAGAATTCTCACATTCATTTGACATTAATTTTATGATTTAGTTGTACACTAAAATTCAAGTGTAGAAGGAAAAATAAATTTTTCGATATAATTCTTTATCGATTATATTGTGATTATAGTTAAAACCTGAAACGATGAATTTGATAAGACATCTTGTTCGAATTCCTGTTTTCTGGATGAAAAGTAGCCCTTAAGAGAGACTAAAAGATGCTGTACTTCCGTAAATTGTGATGTAGAAACGTAGTACACTTTTATTCCCCAAATATATCCTCCGAATAAATGAAAAATGCATAAGTCGTCATTCACAGCACAGCCCAGATTTGAAAAGTAATCGAACCTCGACAACCTTTTGTTATAGATCACGTAAGATATGTTGGTTTCGTAGGTAAGGTAAGGCAGGCTCTGGGCTGTCGGTAGTATTTTTGATGAGTTGCCGGTAATATGCTCTATCACCTGCCATATAAGATTTTTCGTCAAGAAAACCAATCATTTCTTTTTTGTTTCGCAATGAAAAACGATATCAACGTGATAGGCAAGAAGGGAATGCGAAGAATATCTGAAAAACATTTTTTTTAAATCTGTAAATTAATTATTATTATCATTACTGATTATGATTAAAAAAGTATTAATTATGACAGTAATGATTTTCATCGATTCATGTTCTATCAAATATTCTTTCGTATTACCGCTTTATTCATTGTCGCCCTCCCAAATGCACAGTAAGAATATTAAGTTTAAATAACATTTTTGACGAATCTACTCACCTTTGATAAGAGGTTCATTGACTAGTGGATTCTTTCAAGTAAGTAAGCCTATATCTCTTGTGATTGCTGTCTGTCTCTCTCACTTTCTCTCCTCCGATAATGATAGTCGTGATTGAATATGCTAAGATCGTATTTGCATAATATTGTCGCGACGATGAATGAAGCATTTTTCAACGAAGTTGGCCTGAACGATAAACTAACGGGTAATGAGGAAATACGATAACGAAAAATATTGAAGACTATTGGAAAATATAGCAAGTCTACGGGATGGTCACAGCTAGAATTATCAGGATTTTTCCGATAGTCAAGAAACCTATGATTGTTAACGGTTATTTAGAACTTTTGACGATAGTTGTAGACGAGAAGAGGATTTTTTTTAGATGGCCCAAAGATTCAGGATTTCGAATAGTAGTAGCGTGGTTCGTCTTGAGGAAATAACAGGATCTAAGGAAATGTTGAGTTTTTATCAATGAATGAGGAAAACAGATAAATATTTTTTTTACTTTTCACAGAAATTGTAAATGATAAGGCTTTGTTGGATGGCAACAAATGTGCAGAAATGAAATAATAGTAGTGGTGTTCTCGTTTAACGAAAATAAGGAAGTCTAAAAAAAAATCAATTTTTTTATTAATGAAAAAAAAAAAAAAAAAAAAAAAAAAAAATTACTTTTTTTATTAATGAAAAAAAAAATTACTTTTTATGATTTTTAGCAATAAATAGAATAGTAATATTAAGGTTCGTCTAGCGGGAATAACGAAATACACAAAAATTTGGAATTTTTATCCATACATTAAGACAACAGATTTTTTTATATAGATTCTAGTAAAAAAATAAATAATAAACTTGAAAATCGAAAATTTCTATTGATTTACCATTATTTCTCAGTAGATAGATATTTAAAGTAGAGCTTTTTTTCACAAATCATATTAACATTGTTATATGAAACACCTGCAGAAACAGAGCTCCCGTTACTGGTCAGCTGTTTTCGGGCTAATATTTGTTTAGTAACATTCCTGTTTCATAGTTGGAAGAACTAGGCTGGTGTACTGTGAATACAGTATTTACAGGTCACCAAATACAAAGTGGAAGGATTGTCCATGTTCGAAACCTTTGGTTTCATGCATCATTCCATTGTTTCAATTCATTTTCATTTTTCTTTGTATATACTTGGCGTTGAAACGCTGTCACGTCTTTAGATGTGCGGGATTTTCACTTCATGTGCGTAAGTTTCCAATTTTCGATAAATCTTAGGGTCATTTCAATCCCCGTACATCATTTACACATGTCTGAATTTCATTTTCAATTCATGTTTCGTATAAATCATTACGCATGTTTGAATGCCATTTTTAATTTATGTTTTGGTAAATGGCGAAACGCCCCTTTTGATTAGTTCCTACATTAATGGTAAAAAAATTAGTTGAACTCTTTCTGGGCAAACTGAAATTAATAAAACTGAGCGTCGTTTATTATATGATAAATATTTGTATTGCAGCCTCAATTGAGCCAAAATGAAATGTAAAAATGAACGATAGCGATGCACAGGAGCTGTGAAGCGTCCTTACATGTTGTAGTGTGCTCAGAAAGGTTTTAACCCCTTCATAGTCAGCGAAGCATATACGCGCATAAAAAGGTCGTGTCACTTTTGTTTCATGACGCGCATGTGCCGCTCATAAAAAAAAAAAAAAAACATGTTTATTCTGTTATGATTTGTTCGCGCTTGGGTAGCTAGAAGTTATTGAGGTCGTTGGTTTTTTTTTCAACACATTTTTGGTTTTTTTTTTCGACTGACAGCGAAGGGGTTATTAGTAGTAGATTCGTAGTCCCAAAGGATACTATATTTCAAGGTAAAAAAAATGGTTCCAGAGGGTTAATGATTAAATATGGTGGATAATAGAATGTTTTATATTCAAGTGTTTGAATTTTTATTGATAAAACTACGTCGCTGGTACTTATGATGCTTGACAAAGCTGGATTAACTGCGAGTAGGTTGACTCAATTCTACGATAGACGCTATTACCCTAAGTTTAAGTATGTCAAGAGGTTCAATTTGTTCGATAATCGACAACGTTGTCTTGAGTTTGTCGCCAATATCATTCATCCGTTTTTTTAATACGATTAACTTGTAATCGTGTATTTACGAGAATAATAATAATAATGTTGTATCTAATACGATCGAAACTTCCCATTCGATTAATACTATGTAAAATCATAAATTCTCGTTTCGAGAAACAAAAACGACACTTGTCGCATACAACTGTATTTTTTTTTGTTCCGTATATTTAATGATTCAGGTTTACTTATAGACTAGTCGGAGCTAAGGGCCTAGAAAATTCACACTTACTGACTTAAAAGTCTCAATTTTTCGTAATATCAATTTGAAAAGAATTTCACAATTTTACATTCACGACGAATCTGGTTGACAGAATGCTACGACAGAAAGTCGAGCATCGTCGCAGTTTCGAAATTCGTCACTTGCGTCATAATCCCACGAAACGAAGATAAGATTCTGTTAATTTTAGACGATTTCCAGTGAGGAAATACGGACAAATACCGTCGTCAATAGCGGTAAGTAAACTCCTATATAAATCTGCAAATTAATTCGTGACTCCTGCGAAGCTTGTGTTTAATCAATAGTCCTTAAAAAATAAAATTGTTTATATTATTAATCGTATGTGGTTATGTGTATGTGTGTTTTTGCAGTATTCATAAACGTTTTTGCTCGTCATACTGCAACAAATATTATATCCTACTGATGTATAAATATTTCAGATAAACCCTTTTTATGATTCTCCGATCATATTTCGGAGGAAAAGCAAATTACTATCGTTTTCCACGATCCCCGAAATGCAGTACATTTACAAAGCATGTTGTAAAATAAAAGAGTCATCATGCGAATCTCCGCCGAAATGTTTTTCTAAGACGCTCAATTCTTCAATTTTTAATTTTTCTCTTCTGTTGTGATGTTTGTTTTTTTAATAGCGTCTTCTCTTACTATTGGGAAAATCGTCGGGACGGCTTCTGTCGTTATTACCGCCCTGCCAACGACCACCACCGCCGCCACCGCCACTTCCGGCACCACCACCGCCTCCTCCTCCTGCGTTGTTACCACGATTGTTGGGCATGTTACCCATATCAACCCTCATATCCATCAGATCCATTATTTGACCGCGATCGTCGTTATATCCCCCACCGCCGCGGTTACTACGATCCAAGTTATTATACGCATCCAAGAAAGACTTTGGATCCTGAGATTTACGAAGTATATGCGTAAATTTATGTTTTGCCATTGCGCATTTGACAAAAACACCAAATGGAGTCCACGTGTAACGTGTTGTTTTGATGAGATTGTTTTTTGAGCAATTGTTTTTGGTTTTTGATTTTTTTTTTAGGTACCATTAAGACATTTTCACGTTTCAGGACGACCATCCATGTTCGACAGCAGCAACAGGTCATCGTCAATATCATCGTCAAATCACATAGAAAAAGAAAGGGGAGAAAACACAATGTTAGAAGTTTGCGATTTTTAGAATTTCGTTTTCACATGGAAAAAAAAGTGCGGGTTCGTACTATCGTGCCCGTAATAAATAATTAGTTAAATATATATAGCTTCACACACTTATAAGATCTGATAGTCTCCACAATGAGATACGGACCTTTTTTTTAAGATTGTAAATTACCAGACCAATCAAATGCCCAACACAGACTATAACTCATTGGTTTTTTTTTTAATTTATTTTCGGATTCGGTTCAGTGACCACCGAAATCGGTATTGTAGAATTTCCTGCTTTGTTTCTAAAGCGACGCGCTTCGTGTTTTTTTTTCTAAATGCCTAACTAGTTGAAGTCATTGGTATATATTAGAGGTAATATAAAATTACCTCGCTGTTTTTCAGGACCCTAGGGTTTGTCATTATGCGTAAATTTGTTTACTAGAATAGTATATTGATCGGGGAGTAAATTGTGAAGCTTTAAGGGCTGGAGAAAGATTTCGATTCAATCGCTCTGCACTTAAGCAAATCCGCGCGTAATTTTTTTTTTTTTTTTTCTTGCATTCACACCCATTTTTTGTTTGTTTGTAAAACAGTCATTTGGGGATAAAAATTGTAATTATTCTTTTTTTTGTAGATATGTTTCGAAGTTTTATGGCAGTAGAATCATAAAGGTCTTTTTTGTAGATACGTGCGTTAATTGAGGTTGATGAAATATACTTGATATGAGCTCGGAATGATGAGTCTAAGATTAGAATATACGTCGAATTCTTGTAGTACTCTAGTATTTGCCATATACTAGCGATGTATAAAAATATTTTTATTTGGACAGTACAATACCGAAAATGTGCGTCGCATTACACCAATAATGCATAAATAAACGTTTATCAGAATAACCCGGCGTTTTAAACGCAATTTTAAAGCAAAGGAACTCTCCCAAGATTCGCTAACAAACCATATTTTCTAAGTAGTCATTAACGCGGGGATACCTGAACATGTAATAATAATGATGGAGACACCAAATTCACAAGTTTCCCCCAAATTTTTTGAGATCTTTGTAAATTAAAGATCTTCGTAGTATCATGTATTTGTATAGAAAAATCGTCCGTTCAACGGTTGTCGGTTAGTGAAGTAGTGAGGTCACTGCATTCAAAGTTGTAAAATGTTACGGGAGACGCAAAGAGGTTTGATCAATGCCTCTTAACAAACTCCTTGTAACTTTTATTCTTCGAAATTCCTGTACGACACATTATGTTTTAAAATATTTTTCCCAGATAGAATTTATGTTCGCTGCAATAGCATTTTAATGTCCATCCCGCCCGTAATGTTCAAGTAAAAGTGCTAAATCGGGTCATACCGATATTTTAATATATTTAACCCAGATAGAACTTATGCAATAGCATTTTAATACCCATCCCTCGGGTAGTGTTTAAGTGACCTCGTGTAATTAAGTGACCTAAAGGCGTCAAGGGGCTCCATCGATGAAGTCAAACGAGAAATTACACAGTCTTATTCGGCCGGCAATTTTTGTCCTTTGTTAATTAATGTCTGATATAGTTGGGCATTTTTTGGTCGGCACACAGAATCACTATGAAACCGCCTGTTTGTCATATTTATATTTCAGACAAAATTTGGCTGTTCCACAGTGCAGTAAATCTAAGCCTTAGTGCATAATAGTAGCAGTAAAATACGGCGTCTCTTGTCTGCAAGCACACGGAGAGATCAATCGTGACATAATATCCAGATGATGTTTTTGTACCGACGTAATCGTTTTCTATTCGCATTTTTGTCGTACGTAATATCCATAAATCAGAAGGTTTAAAATTTTTAACGTAATTGTTTAGCGCCCTGATAAGTATTCGCAATCAAACGACGGATGACAAATAAGAGATCATTACTTTTTCTAGGTTTCAGAGTAACAGATTTCTTAATCACAAGATTAAGAAAAATTAAGAATATTCTGTTAAGAAATACGACAACCCCCAGAAAATCTTCGGTACCTTAGTAGCCGAAAATATGTAGGATTCTCGTGATAGTTTTTTTAATTCGCGGATTATTGAGCAGAAGTCCAGGTAACAAGTTGATATTCCCAGCGACGCACCTCAATATTTATACATTTTTTTTTCAGTTTTCAAAGCATTACTATGAAAAAAGAAGAAGGCATATATTTTACGATTTATGTCGCCGAAAACTCAGCTGTAGTTTCATGTTTTTGTCGGTAGCATCAAAAAACTTCACCACAATGCTTTATTGTGGGAAGTATGGAGGTACAACGCTATAATTGGGCTCAGTATGAAGGAGCATTGTGGAATAATTAGTCACTTTATTTTCATGAGTAACGATGAGTACGAATGCAGATTTTTCGGTTGTAGTAATGGTCAATGTAGTAATGGCTATTGATACGTTTACGTATCAATAGCCATTAGTTTATATCGGTAACTTAATTCGCCACCAAATGCCAGTTGAATTCTCCATGTGTTAACGCTCTAAGTCTAATTGATCTTGCAATTTAGAGGTTATTACGAGATTTCATTTTTTTTTCTTTCTTCCATTTTTTTGTTGTAAAAAGTGTTACTACTCAATTTAGCGGTCTTGCAGACACTAGAACACCGTTTTGTCATCACCAAGTTTGGTGGCCGAGGACGTGTTAAATGAACTTTACCAGAAACCGATGCAAGTTTGTTACAACCAGGATTCTGGAACGTTCATGCAATAGAGATCGCGGATAAGACGATCGAAAGTTCATCTTTCAAAGGCGCATACATTTTAGATGGGCAAACTTTCGTTTGTATTATTATTCGAATAACATTGTAGATACTTAATGTAAATATGACGAAAAAAAATGTATGGATTTTAAAGAGTAATTTTTTTGTTGTTGCAATTTCTAGTAAAATTGATCTAGTTTAAAAAATAGTGAATCCAACCGTTGCAGGATATTTTGGAATTTCCCTCTTCATACAATTTGAATTACGAAAAATTAATAGAACTGAGAATTAATTTCTTGGCTTTTTCAGATCAATATTAAAATTTTTTTTAAAAGGAAATCCGAACTTTATAGTTTCAGCGATTCGCTGTTATTCGAATAAATACCCTACATCGGCGCCTACGCATAACCCATCAGTTCATCCGATCGAGTTGGGCGGCAATCCAGGACACGAGAGCTTTTCAGCCAAGCGTCTGGACAGTTTGAATAAAAAATAAAAAGATTCTGCTGGCGCGAGATGATAGTACGTGTAAAGGAAAGATTGAGAATTTGGAAACGTTCGGGAATACCCGAAAGACTTTGACTTAACAATAACGTGTAATCAAAAGGAATACATTACCACTGGCAAGTTGTTTCCTCCTGTAAGAGAACAAAAAAACATAAAGGGTTAGCGAATCAAGTGACAATGGTGTAGAAAATTGAAATCATCGAGAATGAAAACACGAATATTTTTCATCATTTTGTAAATAAAAAATATAAATAAATATAAAGGTCGTTTCACTAATTATTGACAAGCATATGTACCCTTCGCAGATTTAGCTGTAACTTTGTCGTCAGAGGAGGTCGCTTCAATTTTTTCATATTTTTTTCTCGAGTGTCCGACACGTTCCCCAAAGATATCAAATTACTGCGAATTTTACGAACACTCATTCGAAATTACTTCAATACAGAATTAATGGTTCCCGAAAAATGCAAGATTACGGCGTATTCCTACTATTAGAAAAAATACTGTCGTTCGGTTCCAATCAGTTTTTTTTTTTTTTTTTTTTTTACCGATTTGATGATTTTCACTGCTTTAACAAATTCGTAACGGGAGTATTTTTTTGTTTTGTTTTTTGAAACTGAGACTTTTCTACGAAAATATACGTTGCGAGCTTAAATTTTACGGAAAACATTAATACTGTATTGAAATGATTTTGAATGAGTGTTCCCAAAATTGCAATAATTCGATACCTTCAGGGAACCTGTAGGGTACTCGAGAGAAAATCTGAAAAAATTCAAGCGACCTCCACTAAGAGTATACTTAAGGGGAGGGAGTCAGGTAAAAAAAATTGATTTTGAAAATTCAATATCATCGAAATCCTATTGTATATAAAAATGGCCAATGCACTATATTGTTGGTACTCGATTAAAGGATTTTTTATTGTCGTCTGACTTGCATATGCTTTTAAATATTATCTTAAGCAAAGATCTTACGTTTTCTATTCTGCGCATGATTCAGATCAAACTACTAGGCAGATTGGAATGGTTGACGTCTCATTTTCTTCTTCATGAACAGATACACCGGCTAAATGGAGCAAATGTTAATAAAATGTAATATTTTTTAAGTAACATAATTATTAATCAATAAATCTTATGCTATTTTCTAAATCAGTGATTAACTTTGCTTTCAGAATGAAAAAAAAATAGTTTGCTCCATTTAGACGGTGTATCTTTTCATGAAGAAGAAAATGAGACGTCAATGATTCCAATCTGCCTAGTAGTTTGATCTGAATCATGCGCAGAATGGAAAACCTAAGAACTTTGCTTAAGATAATATTGAAAAGCATATGCAAGTCAGACGACAGTAAAAAATTCTTTCATCGGGCACCAACAATATCGTGCATTGGGCATTTTTATATGCAATAGGATTTGGATGATATCGAATTTCCAAAATCAATTTTTTTGACCTGACTCCCTCCCCTTAACATTAACAAAGTTACAGCTAAATCTGAGAGGCCATATACAAGCGTTTGTCAATAACCGGCGGAACGACCCATAAATTGAATGAATCTTACCATCAGGGGCGCCATAACCGTCGCGTTCACTATTACTAACGTTGTCATAGTTCTTGCCACCTCCACCTCCTCCACCGCCACCGCCGCCACCACCGCCGCCGCCGCCACCACCGGCACTACCGCCTCCGCCACCTCTCATAGCCTGTTCCTGTAACACAAAAAGTAAAATTTGATTATAAGGTTTTTGTATTAAAGATTTATTTTTGCAAGAAACGTTATTTGTTTACATTATGTTTGTATCCAAAACTTTGACACACGGATTGGCGTAAAATATGCCTAACCATGCTTCCTAGTCGGGACCCCTTTAGTTTCTATTCCCCTACAATAATTTGATTATGGCACTTGCAAGACCAAAACGATCATAACAAGCGTGGCGTCGGGGTTTTTTTTTTTTTTTTTTTTTTTACATAACTTGATTTTTTGTTGCATTTATTCACAAAAACGTTTTTTTTTTTTTAATTTCCAAATAGTCATGATAATTGTCATTATTATACAATGACTGGCGCAGCGAGCTACCTTAGTACATTTTTTAGTATTGTTGTATATATATATATATATATAAAAAAAAAAACGATATGAAAAATTGGTTTTTACCTGCATGAAAATATTATTTTCCTGCTGTCGTCTGTGCAACTCTTCTTCCTGACGTCGAATACGCATAGCCATGTCTTCCTGTTGTCGTCTCCTCAACTCTTCGTCCCGGGAGCGTTGTTCTTCCGCTTCTCTCTCCTTCATCTCCCACTCACGCTTCTGACGCTCGCGATCGGCCTCGCGCATACGCAATTCTGCGATAAATTAAAGACCACGTTATTACTATATAATGTGTTATTTTATTCCAAAAATACGTAAGTCACAATTTCTATTTATTATAATAATATTGAAATTATTGTATCCAGTACTTTGGCACATGTGTTTGTATAAAATTAACAAAGCCATGCTTCCTAGCCGGGACTTTACTATACCCCTAAAAAAGTTTACTTTTTGGCACTTGTTGATTAAATACAATCTTACAAGCGTGGCATCGGGGATAAAACAAAAAAATGTTTTTGGTAGGTAGTTCAGCGGTAATTGGCCGAAGACAAAAACATTACGTATAAAAAAAAAAAAATATATATAAAAATAAGCAAAAAAAAAAAAAAAAAAAAAAAAAATAAAAAAATAAATAAAAAACAAACAAACAAACAAAACATCTTTTTGGAAATTATCGTTTATTGTTCAATTTTGTTTCAATTATATCACTATGAGCGGTTATTACGAACATATGCTGCTATGCAAATTTCCTAGTTGCTACGCATTAATTAGTAAGAAATTCTCAGTCGGTTGCCGATTTTCCGGGTGAATATTCCAAATTTTCCAGAACAAATAACATACAGAAACAAGGTATTCATAAGATAAAAATAATGCGTCTTACATTAAATCGTTCTATACTTCTGAGCAAATTATTAGAGAATTTATGTACATCTCTTCACAAATACGTATCATAAAAGGTACAAAAACCATTTTAGTGGTCTTGGTCGACGCGGAAATATGTATTCACGGATAAATTTTTTTTTTAAATTATAAAATTAAAAAAAAATTTTAAAAATTTAAAAACCAGCCAATAGGGTACAATTAATTTGTGTTTATCGCTCAACTACCAAAAATTATTTTTATTATTATACCTAAAATTGTTAATATATCTTTCTTCATTGAAATAACGGAATGCAGACTCACGTTCACGAAGAAGTTCAGTTTCGTGCTCGTATCTGGCAAACTCCATCTGAGCCTCCAATTTTCCTTCCTCCATCGCCATTTCGCGTTTCAACGCTTCTTCCTTTTGCTTGTAAAGCTCGTGCAACTGTTTCCATCGGGTGCCATACTCGTGCTCGAAACTTCCAGGCATTGCAAAACGCGGTCCTACCTCACGGGCTTTGTAAAATTCAGGATTCTTTCGCGACAAATTTTTGTCCGGATAACCATCGATGTCGTCCTGTTGCTCGAACATCTCGACAACTACGGGTCTGAGTGAGCTAAATATGCAAAATAGATAAAATTACAATTAGATAATTTTATTTAATATCTTTTTTTTTTTTTTTCAAATAATGTAATTATTGTATCCAGTACTTTGGCACACGGATTGGCGTGGAATATGCCCAACCATGCTTCCTAGTCGGGACCTTTTAATTTCTATTCCCCTACAATAATTTGATTATGGCACTTGCAAGATCAAAACGATCATAACAAGCGTGGCGTCGGGGTTTCTTTTGTGAGATAATTTCACTTTTTGTTGCATTTTATTATTGTCTTTTTTATGATATATATATAAATATAAGCTTTTAAAATTGGACCTGATTTTTTTGTTACATTTACAATGTTTTAATATTTATTCTTCAAATTTACTTACGCAGTGAGAAAGTAGCAACCCTCAGTACATTTTCGAACAGCAAGTTGAGCCGATGGTTTTCGGCAATATTCAACGATTCCTTCCCCGGTAGTTTTTCCTCTGTCGTCAACAACAACGATAGCGCGTTCAATTTCACCGAAAACACTGAAGGATTTTTCGAGCAATTCGTTGGATATCCACGGTGTGAGATTCTTGACTTTTATAGTGGATGAGTGAGGTGCGAAACGTACTTTTAGAGCGCGGCCTTTGCGCATTGTGCCGTTCAACTCGAGTTTGGCTTTTTCAGCGTTTACTCGGTAGTCCTAAAAATTTATATCAATTGATTTAACAATGATTTGAAGGATAATGTAAGATATATTTTAAGAGGTCAGTAGATCATAACTTTATAAAAAGCAGCCGGGGGTTATTATCACAGCCGGTCAAACGGTAATTTTTTTAATCATTTGATAAAACATTTTTCGTAATAAAAAAAGTGGGTATAACTGATTCTTAAAGTTTCCGTTTTTCATTATTTTTTTTATTTTTTTATTTTTCAGATGCAATATATTTAGAATAGATAAGTTGAAAATCTTACCATTCTCAAGAACGCGAAATTCTTGATAGTATTGACGAATAGTTCAGATACTTCGCCGTATTGGCTGAACAAAGTCTGGATTTCTTCTTCCGTAACGTCGCTGGTCAGATTTCCGACGTAGAGTCGATTGCGACCGCTGAATTTCTTTTCTGTTGTGTCTTGCGGCGGCAATTCGTGGGTTGGACCAGCAAGGCTCATTATGCGTTCCATCAATCGATCCTAATGATTACGATAAAGTATACATATAAATTATAGTATACGGATTTTGGCATTCGACAAACTACTTATTTTTTTATTGAGCGTATTTAAATATCCTTCTTATTTGCTCGATTTTTATACTCGGTATCAAACATAAATAAAACGCTGGATGACATGCATGTTTATTGATAATAAAATGTTTGCTGGCGTTAGTATTGGTATCGTTATATCATAGCGACCCAAGGTGGAGCACATCAATTTATTCTTCCTCTATTTTGAACTGATTTCTCTATCAATAAAGAGAGATCATTGTGTGTAGACAGAGGTGCATTTCACTCAGGGTTCACTACGCAAAAAATATGTTAAATTCCAAATTCACTTATTTAACTACAAATATATAGATATATACATATTTTTTTTCAATTTTTACATAAGTGGTTATGAATGTAAAAGAATGAACTTTTTCTAGATGATCATCAAATTGTCCGGCTTTTGAAAAATTCTTTTTACCCCTCAAAATATTTTTTCTCCCCACCAACATTTTCTTGTTGGATAAACACCACTATACATTGTAGAAAATTAAGAATACAGTGAAGTGTCCGAATGAGTAAAATAGATGTAAAACAATAAAAAGTTGGGCGAATGTTTAGGAACTACCACAAATAAATGAATATATGACAATATTCCCTTTCCCTCTCTAAAAGTTTTTTCAATTTTCCACAGAAAAACAAAGACCAGAAACTTCAACTTTTTGAATAAATTGTAAAATGTAATTTCTCCAACAGTTGAACCCTCAGGTATCGAATACTTTTTTCAATCATAGAAATCTCTTGCCCCCCTTTTTTTTACAACAATAATACAGACAAACATAACTAAATCTCTTTAACACTATCTAAATAATGCAATGTCATGATTGTTGGTTTATTTTTCATTACTATTACTGGAATGCAACAAATCATTGTAGAAACTAATTCAGTAATTAAAAACGTAATAATGACTAAGGAAAACAATATGAATTTATGGCTCTAGCACTTCAGAGATCGAAAAGCTTAATCAAGTACTGAAATTTATGTTAGTAATAAATTTGATAATAGTGACAAGTTTCTTACATCTTGTGATCGTTGGCCCATCGGTCCCCGGTCGCCACCACCTCGACCACCTCTGCCTCCTCGCATCATGCCTCCACGGCCCATACCACCTGGGCCACCCATTCCGCCAGGTCCTCCCATGCCACCCATTCCACCAGGTCCACCACCCATACCACCTGGACCACTGCCCATTATTCCTGGGCCTCCCATGCCAAGAGTGTCGGCAACTCCGTCCATACCAGAATCCATGGAATCACTCATTTTTACCTGAAATAAATATTACAATTGTAATAAAACACAAATCTTCAAATTATTGGAGCAACTAGAAATGGTAGGGTTCAAGATAGCAAAGGCTAAAATAGCAAATTCCATAATAATGGCCATTCTGGATACAGATGTTCATTGTTTTGAAATTCTCTATTTTGACCCCCACCCAATATGCATGCTATTTACTCAAATAAATCAATGAGGAATTTTTGGCAATTCTAGTCACAATGACTTTATCATTTTTTTTTATTCTTACAAATATTTCGCCAATTTTCTATGAGTTATGGACATACCATTGTAAATTACATAAAATTAAGAACAAAATAAGAAAAGCACCTAACGAGTGACAAAAATAATTATTCAAAATGAAATGTGGTTCAATTATACTTATGCCTCATATGTAACTAGATAAAATTGTAGCAGTTTCTATAGTAAAAAATGAAAATGCTCTTATTTACGTTTCCTAATCTTTTATTTTAACTGTGTATTAATAGGAATGTTCAGTACAACTTCGTTAAATATGGAGCCAATTTTTGTATTGTTAAAAAAAAAGTTACTCTCATTAAGTGTATTTATAATATAATATTGAGGTAACTGTAATAGTAAACGCACATAGTTTTCATGAACGAGCTACCATAGCGGTTCAACTGCCGTTCCGAAAATTTTGGCGTTATCGCCGCCATTTTGTAATAAACTGAAAACACGTTGCATTACATGAAAGAAGACATGTGATAGCACTATTTGCGTTTTCATATATATTGCTTTTCTACATTGATTTTCATTTATATTCCACAAACACTGCAATATGTATTGAAAGTACATTAAACAAAGGGCCACTTGTAAGACGCCAAAAATTCGAGTGGGCGGAAATTACATGCTCCGAAAATACGAGTTTTATCGACTTTACTTCTCGAGAGAAAAAAATAAGTATTCAGAAGGAATGTGTGGTAACAGTCTAAAAAATGCATAGGACAATCGTAGGTATCGACCTTCCACGCTATCGACCGTATCGAGCATCGTGGCCGACGCTTTGCCAACGCATAGGGAACGTCGCGCGTCTCTTCCGGCGAGGGACAAAATGGCGGTTTACCTTGCTATCAAATCGCGCGACATACACGCACAGGCCGCATTTTTTGTAAATTTCTCTATTCACTCATTCGAAATCTTTTAATTTTTTTCGCGTAATTTTATTAAACCCACAATGCTATGTACAGAAATTGCAACAAAAGTACATCGCACGTTGATCGCAATACATTTAAAGGGAAAAAACATATATATATATATATATATCGTGACGCGTATTAGTATATATATATCTATATCGTGACGCCTATTACTATATATATATATATATATATATATATATACTAATAGGCGTCGTGACGCTACCGCGTCTCTCGACATATGAATATTAAGATTTGCAAAATTTTTACCTGAGTATCATTCCGTCCGGGCCCTCCGGCATCATTTCGCCCTGGTCCTGGTCCTCCTCCACCACCGCCGCCGCCCATTCCACCGCCTCTACCGCCGGAAAATCTCGATCCACCTTTTCGTCCTCGTCCACCACGTCCGGGGCCGGCTCCTCCAGGTCCACCGGGTCCACGTTGATTATTATCATTGCTTTTATTATCTTGCGACGGTTTCTGAGGTTCGGACTTTAGCGGCGCAGCTTCCGTAGCAGCCATGTTTGTTTTTTTCGCACTTCTGTGTTTAACGTTACTTATTAAAGCTCGTTAAGCGATTTATCAACGACGCTTTGATAAAACAAAGAAAGCGACGCCGCGTGGGGCACGCCACAAATATGATTCTTTATAATCTCCGAGTGAAACGCGACTGGTGATTTATCGGTGCACGATGATCCGTCCAGCGTGGAGTCTACCGACGAAGAGAACTGGACAACGCGAGACGCAACTAGAAATGCTTAGCTCATTCCCCCACTTGAGGCGAAGCAGTCTCTCTATAGGTTAAAACTTACGCTAGTGCATTGTGGGAACGGAGATTCAGAAACCGACGCATCGATTGGATGAAGTTTTGTGCGAGTTACAGACGGGAGTTACGATTGGTTGGATATTACGACCGAAGCGACATAGAGAATCATATGATACTTGCTGATATCAAAAGGTGTTTATCGTGAGCTGGTAAATAAGAATTTGACCTTACCGAGCCTCGATAAATGGTTTTTACACGAATTTAGCGTAGTATGCATTAGATCTTTGGAATATGCATTGTGTTGCTTCAATATCGTTTTACTGTTTATTTCTACAATAAGCAATAAATAAACGAAAGGGAGGTGGACGAAGAATCTTTTCTTGATCGGTGGCATTGACGTTATTTGGGCGTAATAAAAATGTTTTTATACCTCGGAATGGAAAGAAAGCGATGTAATGTAAATGGTGGCTATTCACAGTGATAGGCGCAACCGACGCAACGTAGCTTTCGGGCCATGTGGCACCACAGGCTCTGCATGGAACAATAGGTTCACAACAAAACTTGGTTATATGGTGGTGTACGTAATTCTTTAATCTTTTTTATTGCGATCTTGGTGAGCCATTTGGTATGAAGAAGAACTTCTAAATTCAGAGTGATGCGAAAAATTGTTCATGAACTTTTAAGAAGTATTTTGTTCTAGAGATACCTGTGTTTTCATACAACGGAAACTTGATTTTTTTTAAATTCCGCCATTTAGTAGTAGTAACAATATATTTATTGACAACCCAGCAAGAAAAACGTGCAGTGCCGGTCGGGACTGCGTGCCGTCAGAAATGAGTTACGTGCAACCGAATGTAGCGACACGGTGTCGGCACAGCGTGCTGAATGCGGCACTGTGCCAGCACCGTACCAGCACAGTATAGAGAGTATAGAGTGCAGTATAGAGAGACTGCACGATGTGCCGGAACGGTGCTGACACAGTGCCGGTTTTAGCACGTTGTACCGTCACCGTGTCGTTACATTCAGTCGCACATAACTGCACGGTACCGACACGCCGTGCCGTCTTCGTGTCGCCATATTCTATTTGATTCTATCTGGGAATAAGTGTACAGACGGTTCACCATTTTGGAACATAACAAGTTTTTCGTAAGGTTTTATCTTAACATAACATTAATTGCCAAAGAGCCATCGACCAGTGACCTTCACCTGATGGTTTTCGTTGTTTTGGTTATGCTGGATTTCAATAATGAAGACTTGCGTGGCGTACCTACATGCAAAGAATATGGATGTACATAGAAATGCAGATCCTATGCTTCACCTGAAGCTGCGCAGAAACTGGAGTACGCACCAAAAATAAAAATGCGTGGTACTCCAGTTTCTGCGCAGCTTCAGGACGAGCATAGGATCTGTACTTCTATGGACATCCATATTCTTTGCTACATGTAAGCTATTGGGTCGGGTCGACCCGGCCCGGTATTTTTCCTCCCTTAATCCTCTTCTAATCCTATTCTAAAAAGTTGGTGGCTCGAGATATCTCGAAAATATCGCAGTCATTGTCATCGTTTTATTCGTGCTGTGATTAGTCGGCGATGTCAAGTTCATGCATTGCATTTTTTGTTTATATCAAATACCCTAACCTTAGTATTCCAAAAAATTACTCCTCGATAATTTTTACGACATCGCACATAGTTTCGTAATCAAGTCTTATTTGATTAAAAGTTTTAGTACTTGGCAATCGAAAAAAAAAGATGTCTTGGAAAATTGGTTTAGAATAGTAATATTACGTAAACGTTATTGATACATTATTAACTAAATTTCAGAAGACTTAATATTTTTTTTCTTATGAAAAGGCGACGCTGAATTTTCGAAACGCATATGAATTTTTCCTCAAATTTTTTTACGTTCTTAAGGTTTTATGGGGTCTAGGCTTGCGGGGTACGCAAGCGGGGTACGGTTGGTGCGCGAGTGAGACAGCTGCGTATTAAGTTCCCAAGCGAAGACGGTCAAGAGTTTTCATAAATTAATAATTAAATAACGGTGCTGTTCCAAAGGTGCCAAACGTTAAAGCGATATCACCATTAAGGGATCTTTCCAGTGTTACGGCCCGAAAAATAGCCTATTTTCACGATTTTTTTTTCGGACACTTACTATACGCCGGTCAATCTGAAATTTTTATGACATATTAAGGTAATCATGAATGACAGAAAGTGATTTTCTATAAGATCATTTTTATAGTTAATTTTTTTTTTATTGTTGAAAATAATGTTGATAAAAAAGATAGCCTCATAGTGGACATCCTAGGGGTCGCAAATTTCATCTGAAAAAAAGCCCAAAGGATTATTAATTAGTACGCGATTGGCTATTGCGCTATGGAGGCTTTTTTAAAAATAAAAATTGGTAAAATGGCGGCGGTTTGAACAAAAAGTACCAAGTTTAGCCGTTTTTTCGACAGTTTTTCTTAAAAAAAATGGGAAGATTAAAAAAAAAAGCTTTCATAGCACGATAGAGAGTAGCGTGAAGAATGTTCTCCTAAAATTTGAAAACGATCGCTTGAAAACGGTTCCCTGGAGAATGTCCACCGTTTTGAAAAATGTCGTTTCGAGAAAAACGCGTTTAAAATTTCGAGTGTAGAAACTTCATATACCTAAATTGTGTACTTTCGACTAATTGGCGATGCCAGGCCCATAAAGTATGCCAGTGAAGTATTTCGAATTTCGCTTTAAAAATTTGAGAGGATGTTTTTAACCGTAGATACTAATGGATAAGACAAAAAAGAATCGATTTTTTTCGCACTGGAAAGATCCCTTAAAACTATACACAGTTGTTTTATGTACGTGGTAGCATTTTTTTAGCTGTTATAACTGTTATAATACGGGGTAATCGCCAGAACTCTATAGCAGTAGTGTAATAGATTGCAAAATTTGCGATTTATTTTCTCCTAAACGGTGCTGTCCATTATTCTAAAATCTTACCAGACTATTTGCAATGGGATAATGTACATTCGCGAAAAATTTCATGACGGTGGTAGCATTTTGACTTGGCCCCACAACAACCTTAAAAAAACCCGACTGAGAATTGAATAAACAACGTTCGAGTACACGGAAAAAAAAGTTTGGTCGTGGCAACTACGTTTTCGATTTGCTGTACACAATGTCTAAACAATTAGTTGCTCTAACCATATCGAATAGTAACCTCAACTATTCACGATTAGTTAGGTTCACTAATCCAATCGTTGTGACTACCACTTGAATAGTTGGGACTACCATCCGAATCGTCGGTATTATCATTCGAATCGTTGGTATTACCATTTGAGTTACTAGGGAAATAGAATAATCGATTGGTTGTGTCAACTCATTTCTTGGTTATGGCAACTATCTTTTTTTTCCGTGTAGCTCGCAGGCTGTAACCCATAATAAAGCGTTAAACATTTCGTGCCAATGATATATTGCACTCTCCAAATTTTTTGTTTCTACGTTACGGGGTCAGGGCTAGGCGTTGGTGAGTCAATGACTCAGTCAGAATATTTATTTTCATAAATGTAGGTAGACAGGGGCGTTTCAACGGTGCAAGAGCCCTAGGACCATAGATCCGAGGCGCCAACTTCGTTCCATGAAAAAACTTAACGCAACGATTTTTTTTTCTTTTCATTTTTACAACAATTTTAAAAATTGCAAAAAGAAAGCTCAGTCGCTTGCGCCTCCCACACTGCGGCGCCCTAGGCCTGGGCCTGGCCGGCCTAGCCGTTAAACCGCCCCTGTAGGTAGATCTAATATTATTTTGTTTTCCACAATTCGAAAATAACTAATTAATTTCAAAAGAAAAAATAAGACTTTCAGTAGTAATATCCCAAGACCTCCAAAATTATCGGAATATTTCCCAATTGTTTCGTTGCTGAATAACGAGAGGAAGAAGTTTCGCATAGTAAAATCCCGAGCGTCCAGCGCGAGGGATTTTTGTGCGAAAATTATCCCAATCGTTCCTAAGCAGGGAAACTAGAGGGAAATATTACGATTAACTTTGGAGGTCGAGGGGTATTTGTCGGATTATTTTTCGGATCTGGATTTCGGCTAAGCGCAGAGCAGTATTCGAGGAAACATTAACCCAACTTTTTACAGACAAAAATGTCAATACGAATGTTACATTGGTTGAAAACAAGTGAAGAGCTACTGTGGAATATCCGCGTGAAATTTCAGATGAAATTTGTAACGAATGAACTCGATTACCGAGAATATCGCTCTGTGATTGGTCGAAATCCAGGCCCGAGAAATAATCCTAAAAGTTTAAAAAAATATTTTTTCTTTTTTTCTCTAAACTAATTTACTAATAAAACTTTGGCGTTGTTATTTATTATTATTATGAAAACCAATATTTTTAGAATTCCCAACAACGTTTGCTTCCTCATGGAGGAAGCTTTGTTTTCGTGAAAATTTGGTTAAGATCTTGATTTTTTGAATTTTTTGATTTTTTTTCGGCGATACGAATTTTGGTATCAAATATCGAGCTGGGAGTTAAATGAGTGCCAGATTCATGATTAACAGAAAAATACGTCAGATATAGCCCAAAAATGTTGAACGATGCCATATTTTCATAGCGATGTTGTACAGTCTATATTGCGAAAAGTAGCGATTTATGTCGTATAAACTAGCCATATCCTTGCTTCCCAATGAAATTTTGGAAAACACCGGTTTCTATCGTGTTCTACAAAAAAACAGAGAAGATAGAGTATTTGAGGGAGTTTCAAGACCGTTCATCCTTATTATATTTTCACAAAGCGAGAGTGTGCACTTATTTGTTTATTTAAAACAAGGATGCAAAGTAGAACCTTGCACATTGCTTCCTCATTATATTTCGCTTTTTACAAAGCTTCCTCTATGAGGAAGCCAAAATCAATTACCATACTTTCTCTTAGAGGTTGTTTTCTAAAAAGCGAAATATAATGAGGAATCAATGTGGAGGTTCTACTTTGCATCCTTGTTCCGATTGTTCTGTTGTCGTAAAGTCCTCAAATTCTAGTTCTAATGTATGCATAAACCATCCTTAAAATGTTTAAGCCCTATTTTACATCATATGGGATTATGTAGCTTGTACATATTGCCTTCTGTTACAAGTATTAAAGCGAAAACGAGGTTCAAAAGAAGCGTGTACTAAGTGCGGCAACGCCTTGTACTTTCAGAAATATCAGGATCGTTAAAATATTATATGCGCTAACGTCCTTAAACTATACGAAATATCGTTTTCGTCGCTCAATGTATAAACCCTCGATTCTCCGTAGAATCAACAGTTGCGCGTATATCATTGCACATTACGTTATAATTTATAGAGCAGCGATCTAGGCCGATCGAGCTGCAATTGATATAACTGAAGAACGATGGCTTGTTATAGGTTCGTTGCAATCTCGTGGGAGTATAACATTACAGTACCTGTTTCTGCGCCACATACACGTTCCTCGAGTATTCATAACTATTATATATGATGAAACTGACCAGTTTGCTGCAGTCGTGGCAATACAGTTTCTACCAAACTGTGCAGAGGCCAAGTCAGCATCACCGTAAGATTTGCATGAACTAAAACTATACGTAGAGATGGAGAGACTAGCTCGAAGGTCGAGTGCGCCTCGCGAGGAAACTAAACCTTGCTCTAACTCATTGGCAGCAATCGCCACTCTTGAACCTCCAACGATGTCAACTCCGGTTGAGATCGATTTTGCTATCAAATGCGCAAAGTTTTCCATCGTTGAGAAGGAATGATAGTGTGACGAGAACTTGCATTCCAAACTTTTTTTTTCATTATTAACATCAATCTTTTATGAAAACGACAAATATACTCGAGGATTTATGAGTTGAATAAGTCATTATCCGTCTGTTTAGTTAGTGTATCTCTAAGCTTCCTAAATATTTTTTAAATTTAGCCAGATTTTACGCCTACTTGAGAATGCTTGCAGCGAATTTCGCAGACTTTTTGATGCTTAAATTTAGGGTGCTACATTTTTTTAAATGATTCATATCTTGGAAATAACAATAGGAAAGAAACTACCCTGGTAAAAATATATTATAGAGATTGATAGAGATCAATAGAATTTGAATGGGATTTAATCGGATGTTATCATCTCTATCTATTCGGACTTTCATCAATTTATACAAATTTAATTATTATAAGTTATCGAGATGTATAGTACACTAACGGATTTATAATATTTTATAATTTTTTTTTAACTGATTTTTAAATAAATTCTTAGACCTCTGATTATCCGAAATCAATGCTCTTATTAGTTCTTGATATGCTTGATTATTTATTAGATTTTTCTCGTATCGCGAAGTACTCAAATACGAATAAAATAAAACTTTCGCTAAGGAATGTATACGTGAAGCATTCTTACAGAGTTAATTAACATAAATAATTTAGTAAGAAAGATGCTAAAAAACTGCTCAATTTACTGTTGTTACTCATAAGTACGTAAAGCGGCTTATATATTATTGATGTATATTATATTACAAAAACGAGTTTGGATGGAATAGTTGGGCAGTCTATCAGAGATCATGAAAATTAAGCAGCTTGGGCCGCGGTTACTACAAAGATGGGTGACCAGGAAAAAAAACATAATTATCTGGTCCATTTCTTTTTTTTTTTTGCTTGGAATAGTACATCATTGATATATACATACAATCGTATATTTCTATTACTAAATTAAATACAAAAATTATATTATTTATAATAATATTATAGGATATGGACGAAACATATAGGATTTCGATCGTAAATTTATGATACTACATCGTAAATTCACGAACCGAAGTCCGTATTCGGAACGATAAAATTTTTTATAATCGTTTTCTATTATTTATTTTTACCAGGGTACCAAGGCGTAACTTATTTAGTTTTTACCCAACAATGGACACACACGTCACAAAGACATGTCTAAAGACATCTTTCCGCGAACATCTTCAGCACATTAAAAGAAGATGTTCTATAGACGTCAAGGGTACGTCCCAAAAACGTCCTTTTCATAAGAGTCTTAAGGACTGACCCAAGACACCATAAGGATGTCGTTAAAATGTGCAATGTCCAGTCGTTTGCTGTTTTTAAGTAGCCCTTGACCGATGTCTTTCGGACAAAGTCTTCAAGACGTCTCTAAAATATCCTCAGTATGTCTTACAAATTATTATCATAATGTGCTATGAAATCATTGTTTACAATTATATTAAGAAATTTTGAAGTTGTACTGGAATTATAATTAATGCTGAATAATATTTTCTCTGCTCTAAAGGTTTTTGTACTTTTGCTCGTATTTACATACCCAGTAAGAAAAACGTGCAGTGCCGGCTGGAACTGCGTGCCGTCAGAAATGAGTTATGTGCTACCGAATGTAATGATACTGTGTCGGCACAGCGTGGTGAAGCCGGCACTGTGCCTGCACCGTTGCAGCACGGCGTGCAATATAGAGGGACTGCACGATGTGCTGGAACGGTGGTGACACCGTGCCGTTTTTAGCCAGTTGTACCGTCACCGTGACGTTACATTCTGTTGCACATAACTGCACGGTACCGACACGCCGTGCCGTGCCGTGTCGCTACCGTGCCGTCCCCGTGCCGCCATATTTCTATCTGGGTATATGTAAATACGAGCATAATATTATAGTATTAATTGACCATGAAATACACAAATTTATTTTCCATAATTATAACATTCCTGCAAATATGTTTTGATTCTACACAATAAAAACCATGACCTTTATGTGACGCTGATGTTCGGCCATAACTCGTCAATACATATTGATAAGTGTTAGTCAAAATTAGCGGCAATAATGAATTCGATGTTAATACTTCCGACAAACGCTCGAGGAGTCGGGTTAAGCGTTGAGGAAAGTCTGGACAAAATTATTATCTTATCACACTATGCAATCGTAAATGTACACGGAAAGAAATATTTGGTTGTAGCAACTACGTTTTTGATTTGCTGTACAAAATGTCTAAAAAATTAGTTGCCTCAACCATGTCGAATAGTAACCTCAACTATTCATGATTAGTTCTCGATTGGATTAGTTAGGTTAACTAATCCAATCGTTGGAACTACCACTCGAATAGTTGGCACTACCATTCGAATCGTTGGTATTATCATTCGAATCGTCGGTATTACCATTCGAATCGTTGGTATTACCATTTGAGTTGCTAGGGAAATAAAATAATCGATTGGTTGTGTCACCTCATTTCTTGGTTATGGCAACTAACCTTTTTTTCCGTGTACATATGGACCCCCAAAAAACACTACGTGTAAAAAATTGTGACAAGTACATTTATTTACGTGAGTGCTATCAGATCTGCCTTAAAAAAAAACAGCGTCGGAAATTTGAGCAGTAAGCTGTGATAGGTACAAAAAGTCCCCAGCAAGAAAAACGTGCAGTGCCGATCGGGACTGCGTGCCGTCAGAAATGAGTTATGTGCGGCCGAATGTAGCGACACGGTGTCGGCACAGCGTGCTGAATCCAGCACTGTGCCAGCACCGTACCAGCACGGCGTGCAGTATAATGAAACTGCACGATGTACCGGAACGGTGCTGACACAGTGCCGGTTTTAGCACGTTGTACCGTCATCGTGTCGTTACATTCGGTCGCACATAACTGCACGGTACCGACACGTCGTGGCCTGCCGTGTCGCCATATTTCTATCTGGGTCATGAAATAAATTTAAAACACCTACAGCATGTCAAGTACATGCTGTTCAACATTGATATATATAGACACAGTATTTTTATTAGAGACTAATACAAAATCTTGCTGTCGAAGGTAAAAAAATATTAAATGAAAAAGAAATTCTTACAGTTGAAATTAAAAAAATGAAATTCTAAAAATCGACAAAAGAAAATTCGTAACACAGTTCAAGAATTCTCATCATGAAAAAAAAAATTAATTCACAGTACTTGGCGAGTTTATATACTAATATGAACATTCAATGATGATGGACCATGTAGGATACTTCGCAAACTCGTCAAGTACTGTGAATTAATTTTTTTTTTCATGATGAGAATTCTTTAACTGTTTTACGAATTTTCTTTTTTCGATTATTAAAATTTCATTTTGTTAATTTCAATTGTAAGAATTTCTTTTTCATTTAATATTTTTTTACCTTCGACAGCAAGATTTTGTATTAGTCTCTAATAAAAATACTGTGCCTATATATATCAATGTTGAACAACATGTACTTGATATTCTGTAGGTGTCTTAAATTTATTTCATGACTTTTTGTACCTATCACAGCTTACTGCTCAAATTTCTGACGCTGTTTTTTTAAAGGCAGATCTGATAGCACTCACGTACATAAATGTACTTGTCACAATTTTTTACACGTAGTGTTTTTTTGGGGGATTTCAACAATTTTTGCAAAGTTTTATATTGACCGTGCAATACTTGGTTGGCCCAAAGAGAATAACGTTTTGAAAACTTAACGTGTGTAGAAGCATAAAAGTACTTATTTAGTTTAACTTATTTACCACAAACTAGAATGCTGTTTTTAAATTAGGACTTGTATAGAATTGAGATTGCAAAAACCAGTATCTTGAGAAACTCTATCACAATGTAAAAAAGGTATGAATATCAAGATAAAGTTGTAGGGTCTTTTTTATGCACTATTACAACTAAATAATAATACTTCTGTCAAGAAATTACATTTGATGACCTGTTATCAAGTGAGAACCTGTACAATGGTGAAACAGAATTGAAACTGTTATTAAGATTGTGATAAAAATGAATTTCAATAATTTTGGAAATTAAAAACAGTGTCAGTTGATACCTTATAGGACCTGTTTTATGCAGGCTTACAAGCTGAATAATAAAGTTCCTATCAAGAAATGACAATTGACGTACCATTTTCATAAACAGGGTTGTACAAAATTGAGAAAATTGAGAATGCGATAAACAAGAATCCTAAAAATTCTGATGAACTCGAAAACGGTTTGAGTTAGGACCAAAAGTTATAGGACCTTTTTAATGCAGATCAACAAGCTTAAAAATAAAGGTCCTATCAAGAAACGACATCCGACGTGCCGTTTTCATGTGAGAGCTGTTAAAACATTGAGACTGCGATAAACTAAAATCCTGAAACTTGTGTGAAACTCAAAAACTGTTATATTACTTTTTTATGTAGGATTAAAAGCTGAAAAATAAAAGTCACATACACTCATGTCTTAGCATAAGCCTTTTTCCACTTCATCTCTTTGAAGTGACTTAATCTCCCTGATTGGTTTGATCCAGAGGTACCCCCTTAGCGAAGAGCGCCAAATAGATTTTGAGAAACTAAATTCACTGAAATTGTGTAAGTCGACTGGTGAAAGTGGCATGGAACAGTGTTCTTAGTTATTATATTAGTTCAAACCAGACTTCAGTTATTGATTTTAATGACTTGCCCGCAATCATCATTTACTATATGTCGAAAACTGTTTCACTATTATAAAAGACTATAAAAGAATAGTTCAATCCATGTAAGGCAAACCAACTTGAATTAATAAGAGCTTAAGCTCTTATGTCAATTAATAAGAGCTTAAGTTCTTATTAATTGACATTGATTTATGCGTTGGCAAAGAAAAATATATAAAAATTCATATAGAAATCTTCGCATGAATTTTTAATAATGTTTTGTATAAATCCATAATTTTTATTTATGTTTAACATATCAATCTGCATGGTTATGTTTTGACCATTTAGTCATGAATTATTCTTGTATTGTTAATTGCCTTTTGATTGAAACAAATCTTCAAGAATCCGAGTGCTGCAGAGGTTATAATTTTTCATCACTAATTTTCACCATTGGAAATTTAAAGTAAAATCAAACATTCCCACTATTTTTTTTATTTATCGCCTAATATGCCGTAGCTTTATTTATAATATGTTTACAAAAACCAAACAGATTATTTAAATACATAACTTAAGATACGTTCTTGGTAATCACTATTACTATTCACTAATACACGTTCACGATAAGCATTTCATATTTACGGAAAAAACACTACGAAATAGCTTTTATAACATTTATACATATTCACGGTTTGACCTGGCTCATCATTGTCTGTCGATATCCACTAAACGAAGTTTGCCACCAGTGATTGGCCCGTGCGAAAATCCGGGACGACGAAAATAAAACGAAATATTTCAAGGGAGTTTCAAAGTTCAAATAAGCATTGTGGGCGAACGACTGAAGCTAAAATACTCGTTTTGGTCTTAAAAAAAGTATTTGAATGGAAACTATCTTATCACGACTAAAAATAGCTCGAAAAAACGTATAAATTTTTAGATATCATGTATTAACCTCGAAAACAAGTGGTCAAAATCGAAAACTCGAGTAAGAGAGCTTGGAGCGTCTTGTGAGCTCAGTCGGTATGGTAGGTAGGTAAATGTACTTGTCACGAGCCGCTACCGCAACTCTTGATTACCTAGTCCCGAAAACGTGGAGGTAGCTACTTGGGATCCTCCGACGATAATGTTTGTACGTGCTTCTGTGTTTGCTAAGATTGTTTTTATTATAGAAATGTTTAAAAATATATATAATTTCGAAATTTTTACCAATATCTCAATCTTTTGGGAGATGAACATTGCGACATCACTTCAACCTCGATGAAACCGTCAAGAATACATGACGCTTATATGCAATATAATTTTTTCAATTGAATTTCCGGAAGTTTTTTTCACATTTTTATTTTTTATTTCGATTTTAAGCGAGACGGCGATTTTATGTTGACTAACCGATTTAAGTAGCACAATCGCATTCTGTAAATCGATATCTTTAAAATATTATACACCTAGATAAACAATCTAAATTATTAAGTAAATAAATTTTGCTTTTATAATGTATTTTTTTTCCATTCTTTCCATGGTATGGCTTCAATCACCTTTTACCGCCCTTCCCACCCTTACTTCTGTCACTCCCTACCCGCACTTCGCTAAGCTAACCTAACTTTCCAATGCGTTCGCAGCCGACTTTAGCTACACTGTACCGCATTTGCCATAGGTACGGGGAAATGCGGAAAACCCGTACCAGTACAGACGGCCGTATATTCTTCTGATTTCCCGGTGTATTCACGAAAGTAAATTACTTAAGTGTAAACACCGAGATCTCAGATAAACTGACCTCCCGCTCACTGATTGATGTGCCAGCCGGTGCATGGCTAAACGGCTACCCATCCAAGTTATGACCGCAAACAATGCTGCTTAACTCGGGGGACCGCCAGAGCCGCACACCGACCGCACAACCACCAGTGTCGGTTGCATTTATAATGTATTTACAGGGGCGGTTTAACGGTTAACGGTGCAAGAGCCCTAGGTTCGGAGATCCGAGGCGCCCCCTTCGATCCATAAAAAAGCTTAACGCAACGATTTTTTTTTCGTTTTTACAATAATTTAAAAAATTATGAAACATTTTAATAATGATAAATGTATAAAAGACTCTTATAAACTCATATCCCTCTTTAAAAAATTAGTAGGTAAAATATCTCGCATTTTCGATAAAAGTTGTCGTCGGTTTTATATTATTTTTCTTAATTATTTTTACAGTTCTCGGGAACTTTCAAAATAATGTTGTGTTTTGTGAGTAATAATAAAAGGTGGCGATTGCCGACAGCTACAATTTTGTAACAACGAATGCACAAATGAACTTTGAACTTGGTGCGCCAAAGCATAAATTCGCGATTAAAACGATCGAGTCGCAAGATTTGGGAAATAGATGTGATCGCGCCGGGCAGGAATATAAAAGGCTCGATGCCGCTCTGGCGCCTCTTAAAAAAAGAGTCCGAGAGGATTTACAAAGAGGCCTTCGATTTTACAGATCGCGTGGCACCGACAGATCCAAGTTTTAAGCGATTTAACCAGCATTCGCAACGTTGCCAGTCATTATTAGTGACTGGCAACTTTGCTTTTTGCTTTTTTTATAACGAAATTGCAACTGCTCAGAGGAAGGTTTTCTGTCTAGGGCAGACTGCGGATTCGGAAGCAGTAAACAAAATAAACACAAAGATGTTGCAAAGTGGAATCTTATGCATTGTCTCCTCAAAATTTTTCACTTCTTATTAATTTTACTATACCTATTACGAAGTTCGTCGATTTTGGGTTCTTCATAGCGAAAGCTTTGAAAATATTAAAAAATAATGAGGAATGAATATTAGGGTGGTCCATTTTTCTCTATTTTGTATCACTGTTCTGTATTTTGAAAAACAATTCTTCGTAAATCGTCGATGAGATTAAAAAATATGTAGAGGTGGCGACGGAATTGTTAAATTTTTATTTACATTTTTTGTATTACATGAGTGTAGAAATTCTGGATATCACTGTGACAGTGCATCATTGTATTATGATAGTTTTAGTAGGGCTACCATTTCACGCCGGGTTTCGCGGATATCCGGGTGGCCCGGATACTCGGATCAAACGAACCCGACTCTTCAGATCCGGACATCCGGACCGTACCGGACCGTACCGAATCGTACCGGACCGTACCGGACCATACTGGACCATACTGGACCATACCGGACCATACCGGACCGTACCGGACCGCACCGGACCGTAGCGGACCGAAACGGCCGGACCGGACCGGATCGGACCGAAATGGCCGGACCGGACCGGATCGGATCGAAATGGACCGGACCGGATCGAAATAGACCGGAACGGACTGAACCCAAACGGACTGAACTCAATTAAAGTGGATCGGACCATCCCAGAACACACTACACCAGGAAACATCATTTTCATAGCAATGTTCTGTCATATTAAGACATCCGAGCGTATTTACTTCTCATATAGTATGTATCATGCATCATCCCCAATCAATTTATTTTAAAGCAGACGAGTCCATCAAAAACGTTATCTTTTTTATTATAAGTACTTCTCTTCTTATTTATTTTAAAAAGCTTGCAAAGCAGTACCTTGCTAATTGCTTCCTCATAATTTTTTTGTTTTTTACAGAGCTACCTCTATGAAGAAGATCGATTGAAGTTGATCGATTTTGGCTTCCTCATAGAGGAAGCTTTGTAAAAAAAACCAAAAAATTATGAGAAAGCAGTTTGCAAGGTTCTACTTTGCAAGCTTCTTTAAGCTCGAGACATTTTCTAAAAATCCAAAGATTTATGTTACATTTGTACTCCCTAGCAAGTCGTGCCACCGATAAACAACCGCAAAAACGACTGACGTCGTTTTGTGCAAAAATGTTACGGCAAATCACTGCAAAACGACCGATATTATTTCATACTCGATCGGTCGTTTTCCGGCTAGTTAACGAAAAAACGACTGCAAAACGACCGACCTTATTTCACGTTCGATCAGTCGTTTTACGTTTAACGACTGTAAAACGACCGATCTTTTTTCAATTTTCAAAAAAAAAAAAAAAAATTGTGTCGCTGGTAGGTCTCGAACTTGCAACCTTCGGTTTACCAGTCGAGTACTCTGCCTACTCGGCTACTCAGTTCGTTGAAGTATGATCAACACACGTTCCTCATAAGTTACCATACGTTTTGGCGAATAACTTATAAGGAACATGAGTTTAACATGTATTAACGAACTGAGTGGCCGAGCAGGCAGAGCACTCGGTTAGTAATCCGAAGGTTGCGGGTTCGAGACCTATAGATGTGACTAATTTTTTTTTTCTCCAAATGCGATATTTCAGGAGCACGCACATATTTTCTTGGTCCGCGCATTTATCAATTTAATAATATTTAATTAATATTAAAAAATGAAAAAAGATCGGTCGTTTTGCAGTCGTTTTTCGGTCATTAAACGTAAAACGACTGATCAAGCATGAAATAAGGTCGGTCGTTTTGCAGTCATTTTTTCGTCAACTAGCCGGAAAACGACCGATCGAGTATGAAATAATATCGGTCGTTTTGCAGTGATTTGCCGTAACATTTTTGCACAAAACGACGTCAGTCGTTTTTTGGTGAAAGCAGAAAGCTGTATCATTAAAAAGAAAAACCCCCAAAAAAACACTATGTGTAAAAAATTGGGAAAGTACGTTTACGTGAGTGGTATCTGATATGCCTAAAAAAAACTTAGAAACTTGAGCAGTAAGCTGTGCATAGGTAAAAAAAGTTGTGAAATAAATTACAAATATCCACCGCATGTCAAGTACATGTTGTTCAACATTGATATTATATATATAGACACAATATTTTTATTAGACATTAATAAAAAATCTTGCAGTCGAAGGCAACAACATTAGAAATGAAAAACAAATTCTTGCAGTAGATTGTATAGTTTTTTGAATTTTTTTTATAAAAGGTCGTGATTGCTATAACTTCGCTAAAAATTAGTCTATATTGCTAAATAGTTCTCAATGAGAGCAGGTGCACTTGATGTTATTTGGTATTGAACTTAGCTCGAATCGGTAAAGTGGATCAGATTTGATAGAATGTTGAATTTTTCTGAAAATATACGCTATCGCATTTACTTCTCCAAAACTGTATATATTGAGCCGAAATTTAGTACCTAAGCAAAATAATATTCAGTGATTCTTGGCATATCATTTAGTGCAGATTGGTAGAACGGTTCGTTATTATTTCTTGATGAATAAAATGTTGCGAAACATCAGTTCTTCAAATTTATTTTAAACAAGGATGCGAAGTATCACCGCATATTAAACAAGGCGCGGTCGCTCCAACTTTTGTAAACTTTTAGCCATTTTGCTAAATATTTTCATAGAAGTTTAGATACATTCAAAGCCGATTGGTATTTAATTTGGCTGAACTCACTAAAGTTGGGATTTTCTTAAGTTTTGAATTCCCAAAAAATTTAAAACTTACAATATTCTCCGCAAATAAAATAATATTCAGTAATGCTAAATATGTTATTCAGAGATGGTAGAAGAGTTCGAATTTTATAAGAATAGGAATTTTTTAATTATTTCTTGAGAACTAACCTTTCACAAAAATTCTGTTTTTCAATTTATTTTTAGCAGATTGCAGTTATTAAACATGTTTGTAGAGTTAAAAGAAAAATAATTATATAAAGTGCCAACTAATCTGTCTTGGGCCGTTCTCCTAAGTTGTCAACTTGTGTTATTAGGAAGTTCCATAATTTTATTTTGTTATTATTTGACTCGGTCCAGTCCGTTTCGGTTCGGTCCGGTCCGGTCCGTCACAGTCCGGTTCGATCCGTTTCGGATCCGGTTTACCCGGACTATCCGGACGTCCGGGCTTTAAGTGTTGGGGTCGCTTAGTCCGGATAGTCCGGATGATTCGGACATCCGCGAAAGTGGTAGCCCTAAGTTTCGGAGTACAAAATAATTGCGAAAAATGCGTGCTACGAAAATTAGAGGGTGAGCATATATTTTCAAAGAATTAACGCTGAATTCAATCTGAAACCTTGTACGATAATACTCTACTTGTGTACCAAATTTCAGCTAGATATCTGAAAAATTGTGGAAATGGGACCGAAAACGAACTTTTAAATCGAAATTACACACTCAGCAACCCGTGTAATGTGACGTATTTATCACAGAAAAACTGTGATATATAAAAACTAAAAAATTCTCGTACAAAGACTGACTGATAATGTTAACATTTGCAGGTTTCGGCCACAGGATGAACAAATGATATTCTGGAGATACGGGAAACAATTAAGTGTATTATATTATAAGACATTGTCTAAAACAATAATAATTCGTTTTAGAGGAAAATGTTCAGTTGCAAAAAATGTAATCAAATAATATTACATCAAATGGGAAAGCGCGCGTATGGGGTAGTAAACTTAAAACTATTATTCCCCTTACCAAAAAGATTTTGTATACTTCAATTCTATAATAGCTGTATCGCGTAGAGTAGTCGGTTATAACAGACCGCGTTATACGGGTGGATCATATAAATGATACTTGATATTACTGATTACGAATTGGATCCAATATGTACATGTATCGTCGAGTCTTTTAATAGAGTCTATTTAAATGAACAATAACGTTTCGTAATGGTGATTATAATTTTATTTAGTAAATGTTATCAAATAAACGTTGTAACAAAATAGATTTTTACAAGCTTTGCCCTGTACGCTGGCTCGAAGGCCACCATACATCATAAATATTTAATTTTTGTTAGTCCAGAAATGCTTTATGGAATTTAGTTTATATTAATATTATGTGTAGAAATCACTCGTTATCCCTCCACCATTTTCCCTTCAGTATGAATGATTAGTTTTGCGAGCGATCACCCAGAAGACCAACGAGGCCCTCAAGGACGAGATAAGAGAGAGACTACGGCAGCCTAGGCAGAGTGACGTGAGAAGAGTGTGGGCTGGAGAAGAGAGACCATCTGAGCCCGGAGACCATAAGATCAAGCCAGTCAGCGGAGGAGTACACTCCGCGTCACACGAGCAGCCTCCACACTCGTGTGCACATACATATGTTGGAGTTAGCCGCCCAACTGCGTGAGTGTACTCGCGACGAGAGGATCACCAGCGGCAATCAAACGTCCCGCGGCGATCACACCATTCAGCAGCTGTATTGTACTGCCCGCCACAGCACCTTCCGAGTGACCAGCCGCTGTGACGCATGCGTCACTTTACCATTATCTTAACGCGGTTTATTCAAAGATTCGTATTGCAGAATAAAGCTATTGTTATAAATCGGCTAAATTAAATAGAATAATTATACCCTGAGAGATTCGAAATTAATAAATGGTGACTTATAATAATATGTTGCAATAATATTAGATATTTCTTAAAGGCAAAGAATGAATACAAAGACATGATTGTGTCGGCGTATGTATATTTAGTTATTATCTTTGTTATTGAAACGACGTCGGGCACATGTATGTTTATTTCAGAGTTTCGAGTTTATATAAATGTTTATCTCTAAGTCTAGCCTTCGATAAGTGGAGTGGTGACTGCTGGCCCTTCTCTTATCGCGTCCGTGAGAAAATGCACGGAATAGAAAATGCTCCCTTGTTCTTATTGAACTCGTGCGTGATTGGCTGCGAGAGCGTTGGGTAGGAGAGCTGTTGTGTGGTTTTTCTAGCCTAGACTCAAAAAATCTTCAAAGAATAAAGCAGAACAATTTTAATACCGAAAGCGAACGGATCTCATTTTACTCTCTGACAATCCTTCCTGATTCACAAGGTGGGTTTTTACCCTTTATCAACTGGACCCAGGAAAGGACATCGTTGGATATAATTCAAATTCCCGCGAATCAAGACGCTCAGGCGTTACACCGCACTTGATCCACCGATCGATGCTGAAGCGCGTAGTGCTCTCGAGTCAACGGAGCCCGAAAATCTCCGAGCATCGCCGAATACATCGAGGAAGAAGACGAAGGATATTTTCGACACTTCGAGCCAGGCCATGCGGTAATAAGGAAGCCGATAAGGAAAATAATTTAGAGTGTACGATGTGATTGTGAGTCAAGCTCCAGGAGTATTGTTCTTGGGAGAGTGAGTGTCGAGACCTGTACCGTGAGTACTGTATAGTGTGCCTGTGATCCTTTTTCCCCTTTTCAAGCTTTTCCTAGCCGTAATTATCAATTTATAGTCCCCAAAAAATCCGTTAACGAGACCGGCTGTCATGTTTGGACCGGTATTTCCAAGATAAGAAATTCCATAGTATTTTCCGGATTCGAGTTCGTGTGGTAGTGTTTATAGATAATTATCTAGCGTTGCGTATCGTGAATTAGGGCAAATTTTAAGTGATAAATTCGAGAATCCCCACCCCTTCAGAATTAGCAAATCGTACCGAGGTAATTTATAAGAGCCATCGTGTTCGGAAATTCACCCCTGAGCCCCCTCTCCTCTCCCGGCTAGCCGAGCAGATATTGACAACATATTTCCAACAGTCAAGCCAGTAAAAAGTATTGCAAACTGTCAAGTGACAGTTTAATTGACGGTGCTACTGCTGCACAGTAGGTGGCGCCCACACAAAGTTTTAGAGGTTGGTTATATAATCTAGAATTGCGTGCTATAGTGTATTGCCGGTGTGCCCACCCCTTCGTGTACCGCCCCCCCCCCCTTTCCCTGCGATCAATCCTTTATCGTTGTGAGTCGGAGTTATTCGCTGATATTTTAAGATTGATATTATTATGATTAGGTAGTCCTATTACGTCAAGATTTACTGCGAGATATTGAATTATCCTCACGTTTTGATTATTCACATTTTAAGTATTACGAGTCTTTGGCAGGTGTCAATAGAACACAGAAATTTTATTTTATTAGTGATTTCCATTTTATTGCCTTGAACAATCAAAATGTAATCCCTGCATTCTTGTATTTTATTTATTACATCGAGTCTCCCGAGCTATTTTACCCCGGTAATATTCGTTATTGTTTATCACCTCGAGGCCTCGAATTCATATTAGTATTGGCGGTCATTTGTATTTTGCTATTGTAATTACTTCTGTTTTTGTTCTTTTATTTCTTATTATATCAAGACCCCGAAAGTCAATACATTGTCATTTATCTTTTGTTTTGATGACTATTTTTATAAATCCGAGTTTTTATTTTTATTTCAAAGTTGCTGACCCTCACCTCTCTCCAAATAAAGAATAGATGGTCACAACGTTGATTTCACTAAATAAATCTATTTCGAAAATATGTCCTGCAATAATTGAAGCAAATGAATATATATATTCCCTAGCGGATCCGAGCAACCGTCATTTTGTGGTTGCTTTACGGTCACATACAAGTAACCGTCATTATGAGGTTCATTTCCAGTTGTTTTACCGTAAAACAACTGTAATGTAACCGACAAAGCGACCGTTATTTTCGAACAAAAAAGAACCCGATTGCAACTGCAAAGCGACTAATGTTTTAACCAAAAACAAACTTTAAAGTAACGCAGAAGTAACCGACAGTTTGTTAAAAGTTGTTTTTCGGTTATTTGAAAGATCTTCATATAACCGAATAGTAACCCGAAACGGAACATTGAGTTCATTACGGGTCACTTTACGGTTACCCGACGGTCACTAGGTTCCTTCTGGGTTATTCTGGAGTGATTTTTTGTTCCATAACGACCGGTCACTCTTCGGTTATTTTGTGGTTCTTCAGATCCGCTAGGGTTGGAACTAATGAAAATTTTAGTTCGATTAAACAAGAAGGATTGAATACAGGAATTTCGTCATTTTAACTAAATGTTTTTTTTAGTACATCGAGAATTTAGTAGCAACAAATAGAATTTTTCTTCAGTGACCGTTATTCTATGAGGGTTCATTCGAATCAATAAATATGCCTGAAATAAATCCATTGCACATTTCAATAAAATACATTTGTAATTCATGGGAAGCAAATTTTAGTTTATGCAAGACTATGAATATATGACGCATTCTCAGTCAGTTCAGCTACTTTTTTTTCGACTCTCTCAGACCTATCCCATAATTGGCCACATTTTAGTACCACTTAAAAGCACTCTTTGTGAATTTTTTCAGATTTTCGCATCCATCCATTTAGGAAATGTATATTTTTTTTTTGTTTTTCATATAACTTCAATGGAGTTTGTCTGACAAAAAATCACACGTACAAAAAATGTTGTTTTCACTTATATAACTTTGTAATGCAATATGTCTCATATTTTTATTCGTGTTTCAAAAGCTATTTACAGCAAAAAGAAATGTTAAACAATTTTTTTCACTCCTTCGAACACCTTCGATATCACTGCCAATTTTATACAAGCTACAGGGATATCTCAAAAACCTACCAAAAAATTGGCATAGCGGGCATCGACTATTTGAAGGAGAAAAAATATATTTTCCAAAATTATCGATCCTATGAAAATAAAAAAATATATATGTATTTTGAAAATTCTCGCCCACCTTCCAATGTTTTCTGGAGTTCTGAGTACTAACATTCTTGTTCATTTTTTGAGATCCGCAAAATGAACTACTGCTTACATGCTGTGACAGGAGATTATATGTCGACAAACTTTCCTCGACGTCACACGCTAGACTTACACCTCAAGGGCTACCCTAACACTCACGAGAACGGTCATAATAACAGGGAAAATGACACACTCGTTTTTGTACACTTTAATAACGGCGCGTTTTGCCAAAATAACAAAAAAAATGACGGTGACCATGAGAAAAGTCACCTCCGTGAAATTAGCCGATGATTTTAATGAATCTGATTCTAAATTATCGGAATCTATTGGTGGTCGATTGGTGGTCATTGGTGGCCTAATTAGAGCATTTGGTGGTGAACCGTTTATTTTTAATTAATTAATCAAAATTGGCCGGTGAAGTTAGCCGATTTTTTTTTTTTTTCACGAATTTAATTTTTTTTTATGCCCAATCGATGTATAATCGTTTGGTGGTCAAGAATATCATAATTAGAACATTTGGTGGTCACTAGTTCTCGAGAAAAATTAAAAAAACTAATTTCCATTCGACAGGCTCGGAAGCAAGGATATGGGCAAATGTTTATGGCCGGTAAAACACATAATTCTAGACCGATTTTGCTTTAGGAGGTCTGAATCGATGCAGAAACGTTCGCTGATCATTGGTAGCCTTATCTTAACATTTGGTGGTTATTAATTAGCATATTAGATGTCCTTAAACGTACCCGAGCATTACAAAAGAGCATCGAACGCTGTGATTGGCTGACAGACGAGTACCGCGGTAATACGAACGGTGTTTCATAAAACGCATAATTCTTAACCGACAACGCTCCACAGGGTCGTTATCAAAGCAGGACGGTTTAATAACTATTGTTAGTCATTAATTAGATTATGAGATATCCATAATCTTATTTCTGCGTTACGACGAGTAACGACGAGTAGTTGAACTTTGGGATCGGTCGATGTATACGCACGCAGGTCTATTGACATATATTCTCTTGGAGAAAACTCACATTTCTAAACCGATTTCGTTCAACGAGGTCTTAATCGAAGCGTCAATGTCTGCAGATCATTGGTAGTCTAATTACAACATTTGGTGGTCATTCATTACACTACGACGAACAAAGAACGCTGGGATTGACCGAGATATATGCTCACACGTCCATTGACTTACGTGTTTTTTAAAATAAAACTCATATTTCTTAACCGATTTCGTTCAACGAGGTCTTAATTTAACCGCCAATGTCCGCAGATTATTGGTAGCCTAATTACAACATTTGGTGGTGGGCCGTTTTTTTTAAAATTAATTAATCAAAATTAGTAGGTGAAGATGGCCAATTTTTTTTTCTTTTTTGTCACGAATTTGATTTTTTTATATGTCCAATCGATGTATAATCGTTTGGTGGTCAAGAATATCATAATTAGAACATTTGGTGGTCGATAGTTATGGAGGAAAATGTAAAGAATTAATTTCCATTCGACAGGCCCGGAAGCAAGGATATGGACAAATGTTTTTATGGCCGATAAAACACATAATTCTAAACCGATTTTGCTATGGGAGGTCTTAATCGATGCAGAAACGTTCCCTGATCATTGGTAGCCTTATCTTAACATTTGGTGGTCATTAATTAGCGTCTCAGCTGTCCCTAATCGTATACTCGTCCATTACGATCAGGGCGGCGTCTGGGATTGACTGAGAATGGATACAGCGGTATTAACGCACATGAAACGGACCATTTTAGACCGATTTTAAGCCACAAGGTCTTAATCAACGTAGAAACATCCAATAATCATTGGTGGAGTGATCAGAGCATTTGGTGGTAATTATTTAATGTAAACGATTGCGTAAATCATATTCGCACATTCACATCAGCAACGAAAGCTTGGATTGGCACGTTTACATTAAATAATTACCACCAAATGCTCTGATCACTCCACCAATGATTATTGGATGTTTCTAGGTTGATTAAGACCTTGTGGCTTAAAATCGGTCTAAAATGGTCCGTTTCATGTGCGTTAATACCGCTGTATCCATTCTCAGCCAATCCCAGACTCCGTCCCTGATCGTAATGGACGAGTATACGATTAGGGACAGCTGAGACGCTAATTAATGACCACCAATTGTTAAGATAAGGCTACCAATGATCAGGGAACGTTTCTGCATCGATTAAGACCTCCCAAAGCAAAATCGGTTTAAAATTATGTATTTTATTGGCCATAAAAACATTTGTCCATATCCTTGCTCCGGGCCTGTCGAATGGAAATTAATTCTTTACATTTTCCTCGATAACTAGCGACCACCAAATGTTCTAATTATGATATTCTTGACTACCAAACGATTATACATCGATTGGACATATAAAAAAATCAAATTCGTGAAAAAAAAAAATCGGCTAACTTCACCGGCCAATTTTGATTAATTAATTAAAAATAAACGGTTCACCACCAAATGTTCTAATTAGGCCACCAATGACCACCAATCGATTCCGATAATTTAGAATCAGATTCATTAAAATCATCGGCTAACTTCACGGAGGTAGAAAAGTCATGGTCACTGTCATTTTTTTACTGTTACACCATTAGTATGACAAAAATCGCACCGTTATTAAGGTGTACAAAAACGACTGTCATTTTTTCCGTCATTATGGCCGTTATATCACCGTTATCGTGAGTGCTAGGGTAATCGCGAAATAGAATTAAATTTAAATAGCGTCTATTATATAAGAACTTATAATTATTCGGTTATCGTTAAGAGTAAATTGGAATAATTGTCAATGTTGTGGGTATGAATAATTAAAGACTTCGGATTATGATGCACAAGATTTATTGCGATTGCGTAAATTGAGATAACACTCTTATCTCTCTCACATGAGTAGCGGCAGTGGATTCAGTCGTCGATACAAAATTCGATATCACAGTAGTCCGACATAGTCGTATATCGCAGTCGGTTTCGAGGTATCGAAAGGAAACACTGGCGCCAAATTAAAAATTAAACTTACACACTAATAAGGGAGTTCATGAAATCTCATAGCATTTATTCATATAATCAACAGTCAAATATTATAATACCCTGAATCGTCAAGATCTCGGTTCAAAAGAACGGAACAGCGACACACGATCTGATTGAACAGAGATAATAAAAGCCGACAGCGCATGCGTCAAATTATTGATTTCCTACTAGCCGGCCGAAGGAACATATCGAGCGAGATCTATGACACTTCTCCTTTCGTTACGAGGGCGGAAAGGAGTAAGCGCTCGAGGGTATAGAGGATATCCTTTCCAAGCTTATTGTAGCATCTCTAAAGTAAAGCATTCCACTTTGAGGAAATTGTAAAAGAAGTGGTATACTCAATAATTAACAAAGGGTTGGTGGCAATTGTGCACCTGAGATAAAGAGAAACCAAAGAGTTGTTGTTAAATTAAACCAATGAAACTTGTATTTGTGAAAATTCCGTGAGTATAAATTATTACAGTTCAAGTCTTCGAATAGGTCTAGATTCTGATGTCTGGACTTTATTTCCTTGGTTCTTTTCATTACCCGCCCCTGTGGATGTTCATTGCTAATAAGAGCTAGTTGTCAAGTCAAGTTATTAGATCTTTAAAACTAATTGGCGTCCTATGCAATTTGAAACTCACACAAATAGTGAAATATAGAGCCACGGCAGCCATTGACCCAGGCCGCGCCGAGTGTTAGCTTTATTTAGAAGCGGATAAGTCGTCGAATAAAATAAAACTTTCTCAATGTAAATTAGTTTTCTGGGAAAAACCCGGACGACATTATGTATATAGCAGAGTTATAAATCCCCATTAATTCATGAGATATAGTTTACAGTACAATTTGTTTTGTAATTATGATTTCATAATAATAATATGTGGTGATTATAAAATAGAGTGTAAACATTTGAATAGCTGTAAAAAATACTAATTTTCGCTTTAATATTGCAAGAAATAGTGGAAAAGATGGAAGTAATGCATTACTTATTTTTTTCCATTTTTTCAAAAGGATTACCGTGAATTTTTATTGAAAAATAACAATTTTTGCAGCCATTCCAAAATTTAATCATCGTATTGCAATCGCTACATGTTATTATTATAAAATCATAATTATGGAGCTGATCGTATCATCATCATTATTTCTATAAGTATTAGGCATTTACAACTCTGGTATATAATAACAACCACGTGCATTTTAACAACACAGCATTATTAATATAGTAAACCCACCGCAGTTTATTTGCGGGAGAAAATTATTATAAAACTTTGTCAACTTGGAAAACAACCACAATTAAATTTATAACCCTTTTAGTAGCAATTGTCTATTCCTCCTCCTCAAATGGATAAAGTATTAATATGTTTTGTTAAATATATACTTAATATTATCTGTCGAATTACTATAAAGAATTATTATCCCATGGATTTGTTAGATTTTCGATAGAACATATAAATTGATGAAGAAGAGTAATATTATATCTTGATTGTATGGAGTTGACATGTAGTCTTTTGTTGTCTGATGATGCAAAAACTCTGCGGAGGCGAGTTTGGTAATATATATCAGACAGACAAATCGTAGTGTGAAGGCAACATTAATTTCTTTTTTAACTTGGCGTTGAGTCGCTACCGCGACTCTTGATGAAAATAAAAGAACTACACTCGTTTTATGGCAATAACGAAATAAAAAATAACGTTAAGCTCTTATTCACTCGGCTTAGTACAACTTTTCTAGATTCGGGATACTATTTACCCGGGTAGAAATTATCTTCGACCTAACTACCTAACCGAGCACGCTATCCACTAGACCAAACCGACTATATGGATATGTCATACTGTAATTCCATAATAGTTTATTTTACGGTACCAGTAAAAGGAGTGATGCGAGAGGGTGTACATATGCACGTGTTACAAAATTAGTACATTACATTAATTTTGTACGATACTCATGCGAAAAACGTTTTCTTAACTCGTGTGATTGCAACACTCGCCTTCGACTCGTGCTGCAAATTCACACTCGTCAGAAATAGTATATTACGCCACTAGGGAGGGGATAGTCTACTTTCACTCCCCAGTGGAGTATACAATTTTTTTTACCATATCTGCAGCGGAAAGTTCGAATTACGTAAAGCCCGTAGGGCGGGAAGTCGAACTTTCCGCGCAGGTATGGTGAAAAAGTTGTTTCGCACTCGTATCGTACAACATTTTATTTCACGAGGTGTGTAAACGACGTGTGACGCACGCGAAGCGTGCGTAAAACCGCGTTCTTTGACCCTTTTAGCACACTCACCGGGAATGATCAACTTTTCGCCCTTGGTGCACAATATACTATTTCTGACGAGTTAAGAAAACGTTTATCGCACGAGTACGAAATAAAAAATATAACAATTGTTATAACAATGAAATCTATAATTCGATTAACAAACTTAATAGAATGCAGTATGAAGCATTCTATTAAGTTTGTTTGTTACTCGCATAGACCTTCTACATAGTCCGTCATGTACATCTGCATTAAGCAAACTATTGTCTTTAAGCCTCACTTCACGTCATTGTCCCATCAATACCCGACAGCAATTTATCCCGAAGGCTTCGCCGACACCGCGTCATTAAATCGTTAATGAATTGCAAAAACATCCCGAGGTCGGAAAGGCGTTTAGAGATAAAAGAACTGAAACACGCGTGCAAAGAATCATTAAACATTAACAAGATAAAAATGTTGGCCGGCACAAGTCGCGAAAAAAAAAATGAACGACTGAAAATCTGCTTAATTATGAAGAGCAATTAAAAGATGATAATGGTGAATAGAAAGCTAGTGCAAGAGCCGCGAGTGTGGAGGCGGGGGGGGGGGGGCATGGTGACAGTGGGTCGCGACCGAGGTTCGCGAGCGTAAACAAGAAAATGCTCATCCCCCGTGGAGCGAGTGTGTATGGTGGTGGGTGGTCGCGCCGGCGCGATCAGAACCGCGCCCTATCGCGGGGTTCCTTCCGAGAATACGAGACAGCAGCGACAGTCGCGTTTTAACTCGCGTTCCGTGCCACGATGACAGCACGAGACACGCTGGCACGTATCCACCGCTAAGCCGCCGCCGCCGATCTCGCAAGGACCACCAGCAACAGACAGAACGAATGAACACACACACGCTCCTACTTCACAAAGCCAGCAGCGGAAGCAAACCAATAATAGTTTATCCTTAAAAAATTAATACCCAAATAAATAAAAGAAAAGAAAAGAAAAGTGCACAAATAATTAATCTGGCGCACCCTGGAATATTCTCCATTCGATCGATCATCCTCCCATCAATCTGACAAGATTGCCAGGCACTTCCGGGTTCGCTAAAGGGATCAACGCTTTACACCTACATAGAAAATGTCTAATCTCAGATGTTAAATTAACACAGAAAATAAATTCAACGAAAGCGATTTAAAAAAACGAAACAGTGTGTTTGATTTAAGGGTTTTGTGTTTACGTAGATCCAATCAGTGATAAGATAATTGATCGAGCGTCGGTTCATAATCCAGTGATATGATTTGTTGGCCGTGAAACGTAGGCAAATGGATTATCGTTACGTTGTTGTTGTTCACCGATAAAAATTATGAGGGCGCTGTTTGGGGATGGTATTTAATAATAAACAATATTGCCCGGACCAAATGATTGCACATACGGTTCGTACTCGCTGAGCTACAGCTGGTAGAAAAAGCATATAAACCAAGCGTTGAACACGAAATATAGAGGCGAGATCGCGGATAGCACACAGCATCGATTGCACACGCCGTTCCACGTGTTTTGTTCGATCGTCATGACGCGGCAGCGACGGCCGCTGTCCAATAAAGTTGTAGAATGCCAGAACCTAGAGACAGCGAGCACACAGTTGTAAAACATAATTCAAACTAATAATCAACGGGCGGTAATAACGTCCGACGTCACTGGCAATATTTTCTCGAGATTTCACGACAAGCTCTACGGCCTACCTCACGATGACTACACGAATCGCCTAACAAAGAAAAAGAAACGTATCAACGAAAAAAAAAATCAAATCTCGTGAAATGTTCAACGCCGATTTCTGTACGTAATGCCAAAATCGTCGACAGGTTTTCGATGTGGCCGAGCGTTTAACGAGCTACGAATTATGAATCTTGTTGTGAAAAGCGCCAAAAGTTGATGCGACGTTAAATGAAACGGTGGGCATTAAATATAATGGAGTCAGAAGATCTCCAATACAACACGATAACGTGTCTTACCGTGTCTGTGGGCTTTCCTCGCCAACCGAGACAATAACGTTCGAAATGTCAGCTGTGCGAGAGTCCCAACGCTCGTATACGAAGAGAAGAAGAAACGTCGATAACGAGAAATCGTCGTGATTCACCGAGCGACGCAGAAGCTTCGATAAATAGTACATAACCTACATATATATTTATATATACATATATATATATATATATATATCTCGCGACGTGTGAATGTGCGCGTGTACTTGACGAGAAACGGCGTCGGAAAAGAAGAGGAAAAAAAAGAACAAATGAGAAAACCCGTGATAGGGACTCGCGAACGTCTTCGATCGACGAGCCATCAGCGTATTCCGATCGCTACCGATCATCGGGAGCTTTGTGAGGGTTTCGGCATCCCCCTACTACTGCGAAAGCAGCCGATTGCAGATATCGGGAATTCCCCGAGGAACGCGAAAATCCTGGAACGTAGGGTGTGTGTGTGTGTGTGCCGTGCCAGAGGCATTTGAGAAACTGCGATTACTAAAGTTTCCTCGCCTGTGTATGTATATAACGTCACATATATACCCATATATGTATGTATATATACGGTACATATGTGTACATAAAAGTTGGAGAACTAAAAACTCTGTTGAGTGCGTAACATACATCACCGTCACGAAGCCATTCGCGAGGGGTGATGCTTACCATCAGGATAAACGGCCAATCGCAATATCTTGTCGCGAGTGTACGCGATATTGCGTTTTTATGTTTACGAGGGCTCGTCAGGTTGTGCGAATACTCTGAGAAAAGCAAGAGATAGGGGAGAGACTAGGGGGATAAATAAAAGTTGGTTTTTTGTCTTCTTTTTATATATATAAAGAGAAAAGAAAGGTGGGACGTCGAAGCGATTAGCCTCGGACACCTCTTATATCCTCTCATTTATAATTACCTATAACAGCACAGCCATAGGGTGATGCGTGGTAGCAGCTCGGAGCTCTTGCTTGACGCGAGCAGCAGCCAGCAGAGTCAGAATCCTCAGAGCAAGTACGACAGCTTCCAGGAGCAAGAGCAACGACGTCGCAAGCTGTTGGAACTCGGGTTCGGCGCTTCGCGGCGCCGACCGCCACGGCGTACCTGCCGTCAGCGGTTCAATTTTTACGCAACTTCCGCACTCGCTCTTGTCGCTACTTCCGGTGGCGCTGCTTTGTTGTTTCTCGTTCCGCTATACGTCGATCCCGCGCTCAGCACTTTGGCTGCCGATTTTTCACCCGATCCTGTTATATGCACCACTACGAGACGCGAAGAAATTGCTGGAATTTTCAATTGCACATGGAGCTCCTGTCGAGAGGGATGCACCAGCGATGTTTATCGCTGCACTCATATCTATGTTACTTACACACCGTACAGCAACCTCAGCTTGATCGAACGAGGAAATGGTACGAAGATCAACGGTAGCACTACACCTGTATCTGTTACAACTACTACTACGCTTCCCGGTGAGAGTTTATTTGTTATTGGACATATCTTTTGCGATATTGGAGAATTTTAAGGGGAATAGTCAGGTTTATGAAATTTTTCGAATTCACTCGTGACTTGCGAGACTGATGTTAGGTTAAATCAGTGATGTTCATGGATGAGTTTCTCTCATGTTTCCCTTTAAGACACACATCTTTTTGTTCCTGGACGATTAATTTTTTACAAGGTGGCAAATTGTTGGTTACCAGAAAAAAAATGTTTTTGTTGGTTAAATATTTCTAAAGAATTCTAAATTTACTCAATTCAAAATGGAGGTAAAATTAAGGGGATATCACGAATTGGATTAAAATTTTTATAAATTACATTATTATCATCTAAAAAATATATACTTATGTTGGAATGGTGAATCTTGTGTCCAGATGTTATAATTATTTGGAAATAGGTGGCCTACCAATTCTTTTATTTAAACAGGCATAGTGTAAGACCAAAAAATTATTTTAAGTAAACCGCAGTAGCTAGATTATGTTTCTGAAGAGGTTCGCGATCCTTCATATGTTCTTTTGTTTATGAAACAGGTTTGAATTCTTATTTGTCAATATTAAGGGGGGGGGAGTCAGGTCAAAAATTAAAAAAAATCGATTATTTTTTTTTTCTGTGAAAACATTCATTTCCATGTAATCTATCTATTAGTAAAGTTATAAGCCGGAATTCGCAAAAATGGCTAAGTTTCTACGGTACCATTCATGTTTAATTTTCTCAAAAGTCGTAAAAATTACCAGAATATTATATTTGAATTTTTAATTATTTTATTTATTTTATTTATTTATTTTTGTTATATGCAGACATTATGGCCGATTTTTTGTTCACACAAAATAATTAAGGGTGTTGAAAAAAAAAAAAAAATCAAATTTTTTTTTTTTTTTTTCTCTTCGTCAGTTTTGTTTAGTTAAGTATACCCTCTGAACCTGCAAAATCTTAGACCTGAATGCGAAAAAATTGCCGATTTCTGCAATATACCTGTTTTTTAATGATTTTTTTCTATATAATAAAAAGTTTATTACGTATTTGTAAATAAATTTTTATTTGTTTACCATTTTTTAAATCAGTTAGCGAAATGCGATACAAATGACGCGATGAGAGTGTGATGTCTTCAACGCAACACGTAACACTTACATTATATTCGAATTCGCGCGAATAATGGGACATGCGCTGTGATATCTTAGCACGTATCGCATGCGCAGCGTGTTACTGCCTCGAGAAGTTATTTCTGCTACATGCGAGACGCATAACCTCGAATTGACGTTTTTATTTTTCGTTCATATTATGTTATTAATTTGATTCCGTTGGCCATTTACGGTTTTTTTTCAATCAATAGTGTTTAAAACAGAATCAACAATCATCAGAAGTGATCAGATATGTAAATTTGTTATGAAGTGATGATTTAAAGTTTGTGCAGCACATTTGTGAATGTGTCAACACTGGATAAATTTTCAGTGATGTTGTCAATAAAAGTGATCATCCCCATATTATTTACAGGTTTTTTTTCAAATTATGCATTCATTTACTTATTTATTTGTAAAAAAAAAAAACATTTATTAATAACATTATTAGTAATATTCTGTAATCTGACTTGCAAATAATATTTTTATTTTGTTCATTAAAGGTACTAAGGTGCCCCAAAGGTGAAAACAGCATAAACATTTTTATTTGAGGGGTAAGCTAGATGCCATTTGCCGAAACTTGGTTTTAAACCTATTCTGCGCATGATTCAGACCAAACTGCTAGGCAGATTGGGCTGGTTGACGTCTCATTTTCTTCTTCATGAAAAGATACACTGGCTAAATGGAGCAAAAGTTAATAAAAGGTAATATTTTTCAAGTGACATAATTATTACTAAATAAATTTTATGCTATTTTCTAAATCAGTTATTAATTTTGCTTTCAGAATGAAAAAAAAATATTTTGCTCCATTTAGCCGGTGTATCTTTTTATGAAGAAGAAAATGAGACATCAACTAGCCCAATCTGCCTAGCAGTTTGGTCTGAATCACGCGCAGAGTGGAAAACTTAAGACCTTTGCTTAAGATAATATGGAAAGGCATACGCATGTCAGATGGCAGTAAAAAATCCTTTCATTGAGTACCAACAATATAGTTCATTGATCATTTTTATATGCAAGAGATTTTGGATGATATTGAATTTACAAATTTAATTATTTTGACCTGACTCCCTCCCCTTAAGGAGTATAGAGTACTTGAAATTTGTTAAATCTTTGATCATTTTTTCAAAACAATTTTTTGTTTTAGAGGATAATTTGTATAACAGCATATGATTTTAACATACAGAAACATTAATAGACTTGTGATTGAAATAAAATTGAGTGATTAAGAGGCAGTGGTAATTCTTCCACCATACCTCAAAATTCCAAAACCTGCTTTCTTTTAAACTCCTCGGCAAAGAAAGCTCAAGTTTAGCTGGAATATGCAGAAGTATTGCAGAATTGGGCTAAGCTTCTGGTTCCTCAATCGATTCAGACGTTTTTTTGTGAGAATTAAAAAACAAATAGCACAAGAGAGACAGAACTATGTTCGAGAGAGAAAGCAGTATAGGCGTTTAACATTGGGTGAAGAAATTTTCACCGGTGTACCACATGCTCTTAATGCTAATTCCTAGAAAGATGATTTTGTCTTTTCAGTTTCTAAAGAATAAATAAAAGTATTGGTTTGCGTATGATGCGGATCAAAGCATTTTGTTTATTGGGAAATATATTATTGATTCACTGGTTATATTTTATAATAGTAGTAATTGTTTATAAGTTACAAGCATTTGTTTACCTAATGTTAGATCAACTCAAAATAAACAAATGCTTATAACTGGTAAATTACTAATAATATTTAAAAAAACTTATCTGTAAATTGATGAAGCATCTTTTAATAAACAATATGGGCTGTACATGCCAAATTCAGATTAATGTTATTGAGCATTATTTTCAAATACTGGATTAAAAGAATTTCTAATCGTATATTAGCATATATCTGTAGATTTTCTTTTACAAAGTAGCTGTAAGTATTATTACTTGTTAAGAATACTGTGCAAACTATCTTTTAGAACAATAAACTGAAGCATTCAAAATTGTCCGCTATTACATTATAAATTCAGTACAAAATCTATGATATTGTTTCCAAAATATTTTATGCATTAAATAATATATGTAGAGGTAGAATTGCATTTCAACTTGTACTTGATGAGAAATATTAATACTGATAAAATAAAATAACATTTTGATTCAAGTTTCCACATGGATAATCTTCAATGCTTGGCTGACATTAATGCTGTATATCACATTCTAATTCTTGAAATAGGTTCTACAAGTTCACTATCAAGATATTTGATGAGTGAGATGGTTAAAGGTTACAGTCTGTTAATTGAGCAAGAAATTCCTTCATAAACAACTAGCTATAATTGATAAATGGTTATCCTTAAAAAATGTGTAGGTGGTCAATCTATAAGCATTGAAGTTGGTAACAAATTAAAGATTATAAAAAAAAAATTATAAAAAAACTGAATGAAAACAGTATTACTATAAAAATTGTTTATAATTACACAATTTTTTTGCAAATCTGTTGTGAATATTTCTCTAGGTTATTGTGTTATAAAAAGCACATACTATTCTGGTTAATTAATCTGTAAAACTTTTTAAAAGGAATATAAATTATGTCACAACAATTTGGCCTATTAAATGCTTTTTTTTTCAGTAAAAATAAATGACTTTGAAAAACACTGTAGGTAGGATTTGGGTTTGGAACCCTGATTGCACTACATCCTGTTATAAATCTTTACTGTAAATTATGTTGTTTTTCAATTATTGATTGACACAAAATTCTAGGTATCACATGAATAAATATAATTAAAAGACTTATGATAGTTAAAAATAAATTGCAGTCTGCCTGCAATTGTTAAAAACTGAAATTTGTTAATTCAATTTAATTTTAACAACGGTAGAAAGGACAAGAAAATATATCTGTGTCTGAGGTGTATTAGGCCCTTACAGAGCCATTAGAATGTTGATATAAAATTCTCTCAGTATGCAAAAATAAGTGAATACTAAATTCCTCAAAGTAAATTTCTGGAAGCTATGATATCTTCCATAATTACCAAGATCTGTTACATTTTACATACTAAATCCCAGCAGTTACCTTCGAGGAATAAAAAGAAATGAATATTTCATGTTTACATTAAAGTAATCGGGTTTTTTTCTGTCCATTTTTATGTTTTCTACAAAAAGTGCCTTCGGCCTCGCCCGGCGACATCGAGGCTATCCTGCTGGTGAACATCAAGGGTTGCGGCTACCCACCGATAGTGGATTGCGAAAACTTTACACGCGAGCTCGGCTACGAGGGTGCTAAATTTCCGTGTCACTACAGCCGCGTTAATGGTAGCATAGTGATGGCGAACTATAATCGCGAGGCTCAGGTCGAGACGATAATGCACTTCTTGGCTGCGCCCCTCGTAGTGACAATAGCGACGAGCGTCGCACTGTGTGTGATGCACTGTGATTGCAGATGTACTCCACCACCGCCTCACTATTCACGGGGCATGAGAAGACACAGGATGAACGATCTAAGGTGAAATACAATAATCATGCTATTTTTTAATCATAAATCACCACAATTTCACAAATATTACGAATGTCAGAAAGGAAACTACGACAATATGAATGAACATTTACTTCTCATCACGACTTTCACCAGAATAAATATAATAAAGATTCGCGTGAATACAATATACTTACTATTTTCAATGATAAATAACCGTAATTTCACAAATATTCCGAATTAAAAGAAGAAAGCTACGGCAGAATATGGATAAACATTTGGTTCTCACCATGATTTTCACCAGAATAAATATAATAATGATCCGCGTCACCGATATATAGTAAAATCATACTGTATCGCCGGTTGCACCAGTTGAAATCTTTTGCAAAACCTAAGAATTATTTTATTCATGAACGATCTCAGGGAAAATATAATATTCATACTATTTAAAATAAAAAATGCCACAATTGCACAAATATTATACATGATAAAAAGGAAACCACGACTGAATATGAATCAACATATGATTCTCATAACGACTTTGATCAGAATAAATAGAATAAAAATCCGGGCCATTGATATGTGGTCTTTACCTTATCTGCTTGACATCTTTATAATTTATCGCTTTATTCACTCAACTGCAACAAAAATCGTTAGCAAAATTCACGAATCTGATATTACAGTCATAAAAAAGTATTCAACCGAGCAACTCGGTTTATCACCTTTTTCCACATTATTTTTTTCTCATAAGATTATAATTTTTCTAGAATTATAACGCGCGAATCATCTTAAAAAAAGTTCATGAATTCAAATATTGGAACGCAATTAATTTCTCGAGCCGATTCTGCTGTCAGCGATTGGGACCGGAACCAATTTCGTGTTTGGCAAAGTTGGTTTCAATGTTGTTAGAAAAATTATATATACTTCACAACGATAATTAAACCCAAAAGACAATATCTTGAAAATATATCGCGGATCCATTTTTTTAAAGATGTTTTGACTTTAGAAGTCGAAACCGATCTATGAATTCTAAAAACCGAAAAGTCCAAAAATAATCTTATTTTTACAATCAATATCAAAATTTTTGAAACAAGAACTTTCTGCGGTGAAATGTTCGACTTGAAAACGATAGTGAATATCAAAAGTCGTCATCTCGAAATAAGTAATTCTTGGAGTCATTTTCGGTTTTTGGCGCTTTACGAACGGAAGTCGACGTCGTCCTATGAATTTTGAAATCCGAAAACTCCACACATGCCACTATTCAAATTCACTGTAATAAGATTTCCGAACGGAAGTCGACGTCGACCTATGAATTTTGAAATCGGTAAAGACTACACATGCCATTTTTCAAATTAACTATAATAAGGTTTCCGACCTAAACTCGACGTCGACCTATGAATTTTGAAAGACGAAAAGTTCACACATGCTACTCTTCAAATTCACTGTAATAAGGTTTGAAACAGGTTGACTTCTGTGATGAAATATACGACTTCAGAACGATAGTAGACCAAAAACCGATAAACATTGAATTTCCGCACTGTTGGTTAACTAATATTTACACTATTAATAATACTACTCAATATTAGCGCTGCAGCGCCAATTGTCAAATGGTGGCGAGCCGCAACCACAAAAATGAGTGTTGATTAGTCTAGTCAACGTCTAAACGTACAATTAGCAAATTCTTTTATACTTTTTTCCTGTTCGGCTGACACAATAACTGCTATAGAGAAATTGAATAATATCCATGATATTACGTACAATCGTATCTATCAATAAAGATAAATTGATAAAGTAGCCGAAAAAATTGAGACAGCAGCTCGTTTAAATAATCGCATTTCATACATTACAATTTTTTAAACGCTATCAATTAATAAAACGGCGAAAGATTAAGAATTTGTTTAAAAAACACATTGGATGATTTTTTTTCTTTTTTTTTTCATATATTTGGCGATGAGACAGAACCAGGTGTTTTAATTAATTTTTTGCACGCTTTTAAAAATTCTAAATCATTGCAGACAAATTACGGTCGGCAATTTTTAGTAAATTTATGGTATAACACTATTGACCCAACTACTATCAACTGGATTCTCATAAATTTAGTTTCACTCCCAGAGAACAGTATTTATATTGGATTATATTGAAATTTGGATGGGTTTTCAACGACTATAATACATGCGAGTGTCCGCATATTACATACACCGATGGAATTATAATAATCCGAACAGTTATGAACAGTTAAGGACTTTGTGCATGTTGGCTGCTGATGTAAGGTCAAAGGGTCTAACATCGGTAGCAACGAGCGAATATTGCACATCGATATTACGCCACGTCTCGGCTTGTGAACTGTTAGCGTGGCCCTGTCTTATGACCGCGATTCCGTAATCTCGTCTCATTAGCGTTCGCCGAGGCAACTCAAGCAGCCGAGCGGTAATTTGCGATGCAGGTACTGACGGTACGAAACTTTCGATCGGAATAGCGCAAACGCTCATCGTTGATGCTACCGCTCCTGCAAAAGGGTTTGTTTCTGATTATTTCGAAGGAATAATGTTAGAGGGAACCGAACGTGCGAAGTACGAGAGTAGAGATTACCCATATCCTGGGAAAGTAGCTGCACATATTGAGGATACTGTGTGTAACAAAAATGTCTGAAGTGTTTAGTAAATTTGTGTGTAGACGATCAATAAAATTCTTGAAAAAAATTGTCACAACACATATTTTTCGAGATACGCGCATTCAAAGGAGGACTATTTGCGGACTATGAAGTATTAAAAATGATCTCAAACTATCAATTAAATCACGACTATTGGTCTTATTCCTGCTACAAACAATGGTGAATATAAAATGTTAAACCTGCTTCTACGGTTGAATTTCTATATCATCCTTTTTCTTGTTGTTTGAAAATAACAGCAGTCCAAAAAATGTTGATGTAATCTAAATTGGAGCTATTAATTATTTTCAATAAGAGCGGAGAACTCTGATTTGTCAATCACTATTTTTGCTTTTAAGTGTTGAAGTTCATGACAGATTATTCCTAATAAGTTGGGAATTACTTTTCTCTTCTCCATTGGTGAAATCTTTTAAAAGTCTTTTTATTTTTTATTATTTTTTTTAAAATTCAATCCAAAATTTCTTTTATTGAAAAAGCAGTTGACTTATATTTAGAATGTATCCTACATTTTTGTTTGCTAAAAGAAAAGAGTAAGAGCAGTAATGGAAAAGTTGAATTTTTATAAACACCATCTTTTTCGCTATTTAGTTTCGAAAAGGTCAAATACTTTTAGGTTTTAGATTTCTTTTTCAACATGAAAGATTCTTGGTCGAAAATTACGAAAATAGACGATTAAAAGTGGGACCTTGAAAATATGTTTCATTATAGCTAAATAGTCGAACATACGTTTTTCCTGAGAGAATTGTTAAATCACGGTGGCGTCCGATGAGAAAAACTTGAAAATCCTCGGAATTTCCGGGAGTTAAAAACGGTTTGCAAAATCAGGGAAAAGTCGCGAAATTTGCGAATTATTCTGAAAAAAATGTGTGACTGTTAGGAGCGATAAAAAAGTCTTCTCCGTGAAAAAGAATAATTAAATAATTTTTTATTTTCTCACGTGCCAAGAATTCTTAATCTGTCGCAATAAAGCATTGAAAATTGAAATTCATTCACGTCGAAAAATGGCGCACTACACGCAAGCGGCATTTTTATAAATTCTGTGAAAGAAAAACGTTAGTCAGGGAATAATTTGTTCAGAAAAGTGAGGGAATTATATTTCCATTGCTTTCATTTCCACCATGCATAATCATTTCACATTTTCGCAATTTTAATTACATAGCAGCTACATTGTCGTGTGTTTAAGCTCTTTAAAACATTGCTTGACATGAATTTATCACTCTTTTATTTCTTTCTTCTTAATACACACCCTTGTTGAGACTAATAATCCCCAAGCATTGTTCTATTTTGACTTTAATGGCAAGAATTAGAACGACAAAAACTCTGATGATACCACTTTTTTCTTAAGTGTGAAACTTAATCTCTAAAATCCGCTGACTCCATTGCATATTTCATATTTCAGGTATGGAGACGTACAACATCCGAAATCTGCAATCGAAACGCGGACTGAAGCTTTTTCCATATGCCTCTGTACTAATATTCCATTTTTGAAAGTAACAATTAATTATTAAACAGCTCGCAATAGAGATAAAAAAAAAATTCTGAACATTAATCAATCAACTCAATTCGATCCATTGAAATAAAAATGATAAACCAACAATTCTTCTTATATCTTTACTTATATTTGCACACAAACGTTGTAAAATAAAACTATCAATATTTTATATTTGTCAGCAATATTCTGAAGCATATTCATAGGAAATAATAAAATGCAATGTAAATTTTCCCACTACTAACAAACTGAGATACATTGTAGATCGTTATTCTTTTTAACGAGACGGCCCATGACCGTTTTCCCACGATCGAATCAGTTAAGAGAATAGAGAAGGGACACCTGTAGATAGTTGGATACGACTGTTACGCGTACGAGCCTCGAGTCTCGTGCTGCTGCTCCTGGCACGAGTATTGTATTCTCTATAACTAGGACATATAGACTTTATATCAGCCGGGACATCTTCGTAGTTCCTTGCATAACATTCTTAAAGAGATATTGGTTGAAAAATCTTTGGCAGACCACAATGTCTGAAGCAAACTCCCTCGGGACAAACTTTTCCACAATTTTATCACGTCGCACCTAAGCGTGAAAGAGATCCTAAAAAGCTCGTGAGATATCATTCGTTTTCGGAGCACATCCGCGTCATTCGTATCACTTATTGTATTTCATCCTTTTTCTTATTTCCACGGATATATTTCATCCTTCCCTAAAACGCCCTTATAACGCTTGAGCGCTAAGAGTGTCCATCTTCTCGATGTGGAGTGGAAGAAGTATTTCTCACTGTGCGAAGGGAAACACGTTCGAAAAACGTTCGGAACGTGGGGTACAAATAAAAGAATATACTCTGGTTTATTATATGACGGAAGTTGCACGCGGTGACTGACCACACTTTACGATTGTATATATCGTTGAAACTATAGCAGACCTTACACCAGAAATACACGGTATAATGGCAGTCACTTGATAACAATAGTCATTTTTATCACAATAGAATCATGGTGGTGGAAAAAACTTGAATATTGATACCATTAATAGTCAGACAGTACCTGCTTGAAAAAAAAAGTTTAGCATAAAGAAAAACAATGCAGAGCTCCATAGATAGAAAAGATGCGATTTCAGAATTTCGGTAACACGAAAATGAAATAAGCATAACAATGTTCATTTTCCTGACATCGGTTTTTTCTTACATTTAGAAAAAAATTATGGCTGTTATTTTCGATTTTTGCGTCCTTAAAGAAGCAGCTTTGTTCTTATATATTTTCATCAGAATATGCATAATTGGCTGAATTGCTGAGGATACTTGGCTAAAAAAATTATTATGTCTTCGTATGGGTCTGAAAGTTTTCAGCCTTTAAGCTCCTGTAATATAGATTTTAGTAGCGTTTAGCTATTGAATTTAGTATCGATCTATTAACTATCAAGCCGATATTTGTTATGCTTGTGAATCAGTCGGTTCTCTCCATCCGTGATTATTTTAATGACAATTGATAAGTGCATAACAATTTCGCGATCTTTTAAAAGCTCAAATCGACATAAACAAGCTAATTCGTGCAAATTTTAAAGTACTGAGCTGAAATTTCCTACACAAGTGCAGTTTCAATCGTGGTTGATATTTCATTTAGACAGAACGAAGCAAAGGGTTCAAAAGTTATCATATATTTTTTGAAAAATTACTGAAATCAATAACGTTCAAATTGTGATGAATTTGATTCAAAGTGATAAAGCGAATGAATTTAAAAAATCATTTTACAAAAAAAAAATGTAAATCTGTGTAAATTCGTTAACTTGCGGAAGTTTCAAGCTATCTGATAGAAATTATTTGCATGAATGAGGATGGGAAAAAAGATTTCCTGGTAATGAGTTTGACTCGGACGGACAATGAGGTTCAAACGCTATCAAATTTATTATTTGACACAAGTGTGCAAAGTCAATGTTTATTTTCTCCGCATTTTCCAATTTTCATTTCCAAGGGTTTCTCCATTAGAAAACAAGCAGCAACCAACTATGGACATCATTCAAATGAATGATGTATAACCCAACACCCAAAACTACACATCGTGTGGGAGTGCAATTTTTAATATTTTTGCAATCATCATGTAAAAATCAGTAATTTTTTTTGTACACCGAATTATAATATTATTTCGACATTATCATTTGGTAAACAAAGTACCTACGTATGTTAAGTACATATTCTTGTCAATTTCAAAATATGATGTATAATTTGACAATCTTATTCTTAGCAGTATACTATTTTATCAGTACTATACCTCAGCCTTGACTGCCCTCTTTGCTTCCCTGCCCCTCTGTTTCAACTTTCTACTAATGTAACCTGTTCTCCTTTTCTCTGTTCGCCCAAATTGTCTGAATCCAGAAGGTATTTCAAATACATTATTATTCAAATGACGCACCCATCAAACCTGCACCCTTTTATCAGAACTTAATTTAAAAAAAAGAAAGACAACAAAATATTCATAAAATCTAGAAGATATCACTTAAGGTAAACTGCCCAGTACATTTATATCGGTAGGAAATAAAGTTTTCATCAAATATTAAAAAGATTGCAGGCAAATTGAAGATCGTTTTTTACTGCCGGATATTGCAGAGATATCGAAATTTAATAGTAAGAGTTGCGACTTACGTTTCAGTGGCTTCCGAGCGAAATTCGTAGTCGGAAGCCATCAACTCAAGCACACCTGGAATTTCAGATTTATACCCTTAAGTAAGTATTAAATACTATAAAAGTGATATGAATAACTTCAGAATAAACCACACTATCGATCTGATACGTAAAAGTTCATCTAAAGGTTCGTTCTTCCCATACATTTTCGGAGTCAGTAAGTGCATCACCTAATTCAGGTTATGTTGCAGTTTCTGACACTCCATGTAAATATGAAGCGTCAGAACCGGGGTCTGGTTGATGTCACAAACTGCGACATATACGTCAGAACCTTGGTCGGCGCTGGGGTGGGACTCCGAGTTTTTCACTACTTTGTCGACTACGGAATGGACGGACGCACAAGTGAAATTGACGCTGTTGGGTCGAGAATTCGAGACTGCGCAGCTAACTTGAAATGCGATGACAGTGGGTGAGCGAAACATAACCTTATTCATAGTATTATGAAAGGTTATGAAATATAATAAATTGTGCAGTGATAGTGTAAAACGTGAAAAATAAACTGCAAATGGAGAAAGACGCGGTGAAAAATAGTTTATTATTATATTTCATAACCTTTTATAATATTATGAATAAGGTTATGTTTCTGGAACTGACTTGAAGTTGGCTGCGCAATCTCGAATTCTCGACATAACAGCGCCAGTTTCACTCGTGCGTCCGTCCATTCCGTTGTCGACACAGTTGTGAAAGCGCGGTGTCAGAAACCGCGACATGGATGATTCAACAGTGTCAGTAACAACGGTAGTAGACGACCATAATTAAAACAATAATTTAATTATTATTTCTTAATGATGTAACTTCGAAACCGAGTGAATCTTATTTAGAAGGCCACAATGTATGTACACATAAAAGGTCTTTTTTTTCAGTTTCATAATATAACGCGTTCGTAAATCATAGAAAACCAGAGCTGCAGTTCTATGGATGTCAGAAACTGGGCAGTTTACCTTATGTGACTCTGCACCCTTTTATTACAATTATATAAAACTTTTTATTTCATTTTTGTTAGCGATCTAAGAATTGGCACTAAGGTGACCGGCAATGCCTCATTCTTTCTTAAAGAGGTCAGCTTGGTGGTGAAAAGCTTGTATAACTCTACGCGGTTTATCCAGCTAAATTCCTATCGAGTCTTCCTCTGCGACACCTCCGGCGGACTCTTATTTCTTCCGGAGCACGTTGTCAGTGCACTGTATCTTTCTACGGAAATAATGCGACTGCTGGCAAGAACGTCACACTGAGGGCGTTCGTGAGGGCTCGAAGCACAGCAGAAGGAGGAGGTACAGAGGGAGCCAACGGAAGGGCGCAAAGGTGGTGAGATAGAGTGCTAGAGAGGTGCGGCAAGGGAATAGAGGAAGCGACGAGGTCGGACGGGAATACCAACGAAGATCTCTCGTACATCAAGCCTGGATTAAGCGAGTCGTGTTGCGGGTTTCTATTTATTTGCACCACGCTTCGCTACACGTGTTTCTACCTCCTAAGTTTTACGTACGTAGACGTGACCACCAGATGTTGAACGCTTTGGCTTCGGCGATGCGCCTCGCTGATATCGATACGTCAACGTGTCGTACAACCATTGGATTTGCATATGAGTGTTACATATCCTCAACGGCGTCGTGTACAGTGTGCATGTACCATTATTTATTTAACAGTACTATAGAGAGGGCAGTAACCGACCCTAATAACGAAGGCGTCGATAACATTTCTTTTTAATGCAACGCTATTAAATTCTGATGATAAACGTTGTGAATAATGCAATATTACTTGTATCATTCAAATGATTTCAGCCACTGGTAGAATATCGGTACTAAAATCAGTAAACGTGAAGACTATTCTTCACGAGGTAAAGATTTACTGCTGAATTGAACGCTTACGTTTACTGATTTTAGTACCGATGTTCTACCAATGCTTGAAATAATCAACATTCCTCTATAGGAATGTTGGTTCGAGTTAAGAATGGATTATACGGTATTTTGAAACCAAAAGTTCGATTCGATTAGAATTTCATTAATTTGCGACAAGAACATTTATATAAAAAATCTAAGCAATTAAAAAAACTAAGAAAAATGTTGTAAAGTTTCATAATTTTGTTAGATCAACGTTTATTACATAATTGAATTAATAATGAAACTCCAATAAAATTGAACGGGAAAATTCTTTGAAAAAAGTTATTCCGCATTTTATAAGCATCGTAGGTTATTATTATAGATTTGTCCACATACATGTATTCTATAAAGTAATCGGGATTTCAATTCTGCTAATAACATTGATTTTTAATAATAATTAACCCAGAAGAATGATTAAGCAGTAATAGAATTGTCAACACAGTTTTAAAAGATTTCATTTTTCTTATGAAACAAATACGCTGATTTGCCCGAACGCAAATGATTGCTTGAAGAAAACCTGTCCGAAATTTGCGACTTTTCGACCACTTGACAAAATAAAAAAATCGAATTTTTTGAAAACTCATATGTGCGACTTCGAAAGAAACCAAGAAAATCATTTCACAAGAGAACAAAATTCTGAAAGTTTGTAAAACTATTTTTTTTCTAACTTCCAAACATTTGTTTTAGCTTTATCATTAATCGACATCAATGTTCTGAGCAAATTCAATAGCGTCGATTTGGCCAGCTTCTTCTCATGGCTCGTATTTCACAAATTCTAATACAATAAAATCCTTACTCATAAATGCATGTGTCAAAGATCCTCAAACAGAAATTTTCGAAAATTCACAATTCGTTAACGTGGCGAAGAAAAATATGGGGTCAAAGAGGTAATAATATTCGCAATGAACACAGTACAAGGAATAATATTCTCCTTGATTTCTGACTGACGAGACCTCAGCTTACACACGGAATTGTGGACGCGAAACGTGCGGGCTATTATATGTATATTGTAGCACATTGTGGGTGTAGTTTTCGTGCGCCACTCATTCGCAGCGTGTAAATACCGCTGTGCATTTGCACCGTGTACTATAGCCGGTTTATGCTCATTAATGGCTTGCCTGATGTATTTTCATTTTCACTCGTTCGCTTCCGGGAATACGGCAACGTCCAACAATAACAAAAACAACGCGTTATGCCAAAGCTCCGTGGTCCGAACGATATGCGCATGTATTGAAACCACGATGAAATATTAATTTGTTCGTAGGAGTAGACCCACAAGCATTGTTCATTACGCAGTACTTCGACATTGCTCCGTTGGGATCAGAACGCGTTACACATTTGCCTTGACGTGTTTTTTAAAAATTTCTCCTCCGTAGTTTTTCACGTGCATTTGCTTGTTACACTAGCAGTGGTCGCAACAGTAGCAACAGCTTTGGAAACAAACGTTTTGCGAACTTTTGTGCCGAGGAATTGAAATAGTTGGAGGAACAAAGTGCAAAATATTACGTTGAAAATGGCTCGCTGTGAAATCCGAGGAGAAGTTAGCAGCAGCCACAGTTAGGTAAGAATCGTGGGCTGAGGACAACTCGCGAATGAGATTTAACGTCATAGTTTATGAAGTTTCGGGTGCGTTGTTACACCGCCACGTTCTCGATAATTAAGGTTGTTGATCAAAAACGTAAAAATGGTGTCAGCTTTTCGAAATTTATACAGTGCATAGGTGAAGGTTTTCTTCATCGACTGCTAAAAAAGTTTAAACCGATTATAACATTCTTTTTCGAGATATTGAACGTTAAAATTGATACCAAATAGCACGTAGATATACATTGGTTATATAGCGTGAGGCATCACCGACCACATTTATTTATTTATATCTTCCGTGTGGGAATTGCCAGCTTTATGAAAAACGCATATTATACAGTGCAGAGTCTGAGGATTATGACGGTGTAACTTTTTTGTGGGGTTATAAGTGTTTTTGAAGAAAAATTACAAAAAATGTTAGACAATACATCGTGAAACTATGCGAAGTGAGCTGACGTCGCTCCGCCTGCCGTGCCTGCCCCACACCCCGCACATCACCTCACCTATCCCCTCCCTAATGCCGTTGATCAACAACCTTAAACACTCTCTGCGCCCCCCCCCCCCCACCCCAATCACCAGTGTCAGATTTCTCTATCCCATTATCGATGCTGTATATCACGTTGTACGCGTGCATTTGCCAGTGGTGTTTGATTAGTAGTAACTCTCGCAGCCAGAAAACCTAATTACTCCCGACGTTGAATCGAATTAACCACAGAACTGTACCGCAGATTTTTGACATATAGAGTGGAACAGGATAATAACAATTCGTGGCTGTGGTGCAATCTGTTGTTTCCTTAATATTCATGCAGAGCTGCTCTAGAAGTTATTTATGAAAATCTTGCACTTTTTCAACTCTTATAAAGAACAATAAAGAAGGTGGCTGATGTAAACTGAGAAAAAAAAAGTTTGAATGAACTAAATCGGCATAGAACCTCGATCGAACGAATTTTTAGTTGGTATCCCTGACGGACCGAGTTGACCTGTATTTATGGTCTATTTCAGGTCTTGCGACCCGAACTGGTAAAAATCGGTCAAATTTAAGTCAATTACACATCAAAATTTATATTCGGTCGATTTTTAGCAGCTCATCCGATCGCCGATTAAATTGGAGAGACTTCGTTCGATCAACTTTTTGTTAGTCAACTGTGATTTAATTCATTATAGCTTTGGGTCAGTATCCCGCGCGGAAAAAAAATGTCCCGGACGGACTCCCGGAAGGAATCCGGGAGGGAATCTGGGCGGGAGTCCGGGAGGGAATCTGGGCGGGAGTCCGGGACGGTGTCCCGGAGTCCGGGCGGGAGTCCCGGATGGATTCTCGGCTGGACTTCGGGATTTGATCCGATCCCGAAGTCCATCCGAGAATCCATCCGGGAATCCCGCCTGTACTCCATCCGGGCCTGTTTCGTCGACGTCAGAGAATCCGGCCGGACTCACGGTCGCGCCCGTACTCCATCCGGGACTCCGTCTGGGACTTTTTCGCTGACATTCAGACAATTCGGCCGGACTCACTGTCCCGCCCGGACACTATCCGGGATTTTATCGCAAACTGTCGGAGAATCCGGCCGGACTCACGGTCCCGCCAGGACTCCAGCAGGGACTTTATCGCTGACAGTTGCAGAACCCAGACGCCATCCGGTAACACCATCCAGGACTCCATCCAATGAATCTTGCCAGGAGTGCTTTTGGTGGCTGAAAAAATTCATACGTTTTTAGCAAAATGAATTAATCATTTTCATTTTAAAACAGTTGGGTTGCCGACTAATTAGTAGAACAATAATTTTTTTCATTAATTTGTTAATAACATTTCAATATTATTATTATGGAAAATCAATCTTCGCTGCACATTCCGTATGTCGAATTTATTCCAGACATTTATGCCATTCAAAAGTGTTCGAAATTCTCTGAGAATCCCACGTTTAGCCGGACTGTACCGAGGCGACTACCTTAAAGCGCAACGCGCCACGCAACGCAGCTCCCGAGTCAAATGATCGATGTCGCATTTTTTTACCGAATTCGAATGAAAAATGTAGGAAAATAATAGCGTCGCGTGGCGACCTGCGCTTTAACATTGTTCTTACAATTATTTCATGATTTTCGCCCTGTGCTGAAATATTTGTTGTATATCGAATATAAAAAAAAAATTCAGTCCGACTTCAAAAATTTCTCGGTAGTCTTCGGTAGAATTACGACACGGCGTTACGTGAATTTTTGCAAAAACGGAAGTCGAATTAAAGGCACCCAAAGTCGTCGACGTTCCGAAGCGAACTACAAGCGATTTGTCTTCGGACACACGCGGCGGCGGCGAGCTTCCGGATAATCGTACGAGATTCAGCAGAAGATGAATTTAATTAAGAAGACAGAGGTGAGTACAAAAAAATCTTCCCAGCGATTATTTCGCCAGTGAATAACATCGGCCGAAAATGTTGAAAATCCGAGTGCCGAGAAATTTTTGAAGTCGGACTGAATTTTTTTTTTTATATTCGATACACAACAAATATTTCAACACACGGCGAAAATCGTGATATAATTTTAAGAATAATGGTAAAGCGCGGTTCGTCACGCAACGCTATTATTTTCCTATATTTTTAATTTGAATTCATTTGAAAAAATGCGATATCGATAATTTGACTGGCGAGCTGCGTTGCGTGGCGCGCTGCCCTTTAGGGTTGTCGCTTCGGTACAGTCCGGCTATTCTCAGAGAATATCTCACAGAATTTCGAACACTTCTCAATGGCATAACAATCTGGAAGAAATTAGGCATATGGAAAGTGCTGCGAATAATGAATTTGCATAATAATACTATCAAAATGTTATTAAAGACTTAATGTAAAAAAAAATTGTTCACGAAATGACACGGCAACCCAACTTTTTTAAAATGAAAATGATGCATTCATTTTTTTGAATACGTATGAATTTTTTCAGAGTTTTGTCGCCTACCACCAAAAGCACTTCTGGAGCGGATCAAATCCCGAAGTCCAGCCGAGAATCCGTCCGGGACTCCCGCCCGGACTACCAGGACTCCCGCCCGGAGTCCCGCCTGGATTCCCGCCCGGACTCCATCCGGGAGTTCTTCCGGGACTATTTCTTTCTGCACGGGATATATAGACAACTTTTAGCATCTTGACCGATTGTCGACTACATAGGACGGACTCCAACAGGTTCACTTAAGGTCGATTTTCGGTAAGTCGACTGAAATTAAACTCAATGGATCAACTACAGTCTGATTTTCGGTCAACTTTCGGTTGGACAGGTCCGCCAGGGATAACAAATATTTAGATTGCCGTAAATATATTTTATACAACTGGATCCAATAATTCTTGAAGAAAGTAAACATTTCGTTATCGTAACGAAATAGTATATTATGTAACATGGGCGTAAAGGACGGTTTTACGCCCGCGTGCTGATCATCACAAGGTCGTAAATCGTACGCCCGCGTTGCATATGATATTTTTTGCAATAGTGTGCGGAAAATTCGTGCATGTAAATAACTTATTATACCGCGATAAATCAAGAAATTATTTAAGTGGGGTGCGGGGCAGGCGCAGGAGCGGGTACAGGGCTGCAGGGGGCGAAGCCCCCGCCGGGGGGTTGGTGGGGCGGAGCCCCCCCCCTGCAAAAAAATACTTTCTTGTTTGAAAAAAAAACGAATATTAGCTTTTAACGGCAAAAATATATTTTTTATTTCATATTAGATTATATCAAAATATATAAGTGATACAGGAACAAAAGTATTGTTCAATATAAATAATTATAATAATAATTATAATTATAAGAAACGAAATCTAACAAAATTATATATCGGATATTATCGGTAGAATCGGCAAGGTAGAATTTGAAGCATCCGAAGTATGATAAGGACCCTCTCGTTTTCTTTTTCTTTGTATGAATCTGATATTTAAACACAAAAATCCGAGTTATTCATTTCACGCCCGCATTTTTGGACCCGTTTAAACGCAAAAAACCCAATTTTTCATTGTACGCCCGCAAGTTGTAAAATCGATTTTTACGCACAGTGTTGAAAAAAGTAGCACTTTACACCCGGAATATCGAGGTGTAAAAGCGAATGTTACGCACACTATTGCAAAAAATTAGTTTGTACGAGGTTGTACGCCGTTTTAGTTGATTAAAAAAAAAATTTCTCAGTGTACGAAACAATATCCAATGAAAATCATACTCTCAGCGGAATCGTTATAAGCTTGCTTGCGGTTAAGGGCTCTGCATATGTTTGGGGCCCAAAAAACAGAGTGATTTTCTATCTTTTTTCCTCATGAGAGTATTTGGAGGGGGGGGGGGGGGGGACATCTTCTATTCAAATTCAATCGTTACGTACAACGGGATATTACTTTCTGTCCGCAGAAAATTTCATTCAAATTCGTCGAAATTTCAGAAAATTAAAAGATCATCCTTGTTTATTTACAATCTCATATGATTTGATTAATCTCTTTACAGATTTTTATCAATCGACCTTAAACGTTAATTTACACCTAATGAAATATTTGGCTTAATTTTGCAAAATTTGCAAAGTCCACAACGTTTACAGCCATTTTTCGAACACTTTGAAGTGCAATCTACTTAGAACTGTTGCGTGAATTTAAATGCAACTAGCTATACTTATCTGCAAAATTTCAGGGCTTTGGTCAAGCAGTTCTCAAGTTATGAATGTTTAAATTTTACAAGAAAATGCACACGCACATACAGATGCAAACTGAAATCTTGTACAAATCTGATTTCCGGAGTGTTGGCTCATTGTGAACCACTGGCATTGGAAACTCAACAAAGGCACCAGGATGAGCAGGCCCTTCCTGTATGAGCAAGCATTACTAATTTAAGATAATTACTTTTGCAAAACGCTTTTCCTAGTTCTCAGTGACTCCTTTTTCATCCCCATGTGCTAAACTAAGCGAGTTAATAATATCACGACTCTTTATAGAAATAACCTTTAACTGGTAACAAGCATTCAACCCGGTAATACGCTGGCATTTTAATCCACAGACCGCAGAAGTCTTAAAGCGTCGTCATCTGAAATGCATGAAGGGTGACACTGGGTTATCTTTTCCACGGTTACGGTCATTTCCCTCGTCAAATTAGTTCACACATTTTATGAACTATAAAAGTATACGCGGAAAATGAAAATTCAAGGTGTTACGCAAAGCTACGTTATGCATTATTGGTCGACGAGAAAAACCCATTTCACCTTCACAATTTCGTTATTCTTACATTCCAGAGACGAATAAAGATCGGTAGGACACAAGCAAACAGACACATGTTTGCCAGTTGTACTGTAGAACATCTTTCAAAGAAGCAGGGCGCGTACTACTCGACAATGGAGAAAATTAAATTCCACTCTTTTATTCGAAAGAGACAGGCACATATATATATATATATATATATATATATATATATATATATATATATATATATATATATATATAGCCCATATATATATATATATATATATATATATATATATATATATATATATATATATATATGGGCTATAAGCTGAAAGGGTATTACCGATGCTGGTGAATATATTTCAAATCGGTCATGGAGAAAAACATGTTTTCCACGTATTTTATCAACGTCCGTAGATATTATATTATGTTATATCTGAAAAAGCGCTCGAGTGGTTCGAGAGCTTCGAGGACTGCAAGAGCCAAAAGAGGCTTACGTTGACGAGCATCTGCTGCTCCCACAAACAACTGCATTTCCATGATTCTATACTTGCATACATACCGCAATATATATATATCCCTCCCGCAAGTACTTTAAATACGCGACCTGGACTGGTTAGGTCTGGGCTAGCAACGTGCAGCATAAAGCAGAACCATCGTAACACGAAAGTCTTATTTTCCCCCTTTCTACCTTTCCGGTTGATCTATCGAAACGGCCTTAATATATTTCGCGTGACTTCGGGTTTTGCTCTTTCACTACCACTACCTTCCCCGATGCACTTTGATCGTCGAATGAAATTACGACATTGACAAAAAAATGCATCTGGCTCTTTGGAAGAAATTCGGTACGACTAGAATTTTTTTTCTTCTTTTATTCGTTTTCTGAGAGATAGATATGATTGCCAGTTAAACGAGTTGTTTTCACATACCTTCGTGACGCCGGCGAAACAACTTTCGTAACAATCAGAAGGTATAAAATTTTATCGACGCCACGGAGGATTGCAGCATACGAGTGAGCTCCTGAATTATCCAATTGAATTAGCTGTATCCGAGTTTATTACATCGCTGGGTTTACCAGTAGGTAGTACATGGAAAGGTAATTAGACTTGAAAACTCGGGCATCTCTTGCAGTGACAATTGTTCTATTGTTTTTATGTACCCATAATTTTGTTTTTATTTTTTAATTTTGTTTACGACGTTTTAACGAATCTGCATTTTACCAGTTGCGAGGAGCCAGAATATTAAGTTTTAGATGGAAGCTTGATTTATGCATGAATCCTAAATGATTTTAAATTAGACCAAGTGACAAACCTTTGAAAGAAAAATCCAAACTGATATTTTATGAGGCTAAGAGGTATTAAGGAATCTGTGGAAATTTTACCCTTTTACATTTTACATTTTACCCCTTTTCATTCCCTTGAGAGATTAATTTTGAAAGATTTCTAATTAGTCGATGGTTACATCATGGAAGAAATATATTTTTCAAAGTTCATGTTTCTAGGTTTAAGGGTTTCGGATGGTCATTGATGAGTTAGTCAGTCAGTCAGTCAGGACATTTCTTTTTATGGATTTAGATATACAGACAGGGGAGGGTGCTCATATATCGGCTATTTGTGGGAAAATCTTAATGTCGTTATAAAATAAAATTACTATAAAAGAACTTTGAGTGAAAATTTTCGGTCTTCATGTCAAAGCAACGTAAAAATAATTCGTGTCTGAAATAAATAACTTACTAATTTTGTCTCAGTAGATGGTCACCACTAAAGCGTTCTTCTCAAAGGGAATACAAGAGAAAACTAAACTAATTGAATAACAAAGGTGCGAGTTATTTCTAAAAGTATTATTACTGAGATATTAATTTTGACGTGCCTTCCAAACTTACTATATCGACTAGAAAACAACAGAGTTGTACGCTATTCATAGCGTAAAAAGTAAATCTTTGTAACAATAAGACATGTATTTTATATATATGAATACTAATAATAATACTAGAAATCCATCATTTTTATATGACAAGTGTGGAAAAATAGCAAAACACATGTTAAGTAACACGACATTAATTAACGAATTGAAAATTGAATTATCCAGGCTATGATATTGCTCGGCAGTACATTTCAACTTTTGCCAGGGCTTAAATTACTGCCAAATAGAGATAAAACTGTTAATATCACTTATCTACCAAGCTACACAAAAAAATATATTACTTATGGGTCACAAAAAAAAATAAGGTTACTACGGTCGTTAACGCCAAAAAAGTTAGTTTTAGGTTAGCTAAAGGTAAGCTGAGTAAAAAAGCTAAGTAAGGTAAATGTCCCAGTAATCGACAGTGTACCAGTGATCGTCAACGTGTGCTTTAACTGTAGCAAAATCTATATTCAAAGCACATAACTGACGATTACTGGTACATTTATCTTATGCAATTAGCTTTTTCATACTCGACGTTTTCCTCCTACAGACTGTGACGGGCCCTTACCACGAGTATTTCGGCCACTCGGGCAAGATCCAACGCCCAAATATAACGACGCCCGAGGTTTCTCACTCGATTTTTACCCGCACTTAACACCTGATTTCATACGACCTTGATGGGCGCCAGGCTCTCTATTCTATCCCGAAAGCCAGGGATTTTCCTTCCCGTTCGATGTTTCCTTCTTAAACCGGCCGACTAGCTGAAAAGGGGTACAGTTCGAGGCATGCAAAATAAATCACCCGAACGAATATTTCTAATTCCCACAACCGTAACAAAAGATTTATTAACAAATAATGAATAACAACGAAAAACAACAAAAGAAATATTACAATATTGACTCGAGTCCGACAAGTACCGCGGATCTTCACGCGCGCGACGCTATCGCTCGAGTCTACGTTATTCTCAAATATCAACGAGATCTACTGCTAAATAATTTACCGAAAGACCGGACGCGGCAACGAGCAATCCTGCAGCAGCACGGCTGAGTACAGTATAATAGTGCACCACGTGCGCCTACCTTATTCGCTGGTTTCGCTGCGGTCCGTCCGTCGGTTTCCTTCAATCTCCTTACTAGCTGGATTCTCCTCGCGGCTACTCTCCGAGCACGAATCGATCGGTTTTCCTAACCGAGATCTACGACACTCGGGATTTTCACACGCGGGAACACGGTGTCTCGAGATATGCGCGAGAATCGCTCGAGCGCTCTATCTCCGAGTCTTTCAATACCGCTTAATAACGAACGTAGCAAATCCTTTATCTAGTAGTCGCAGGGGCACGCTAACCACTCGACGTAATTGTTCGTACTTTATTTTTCTTTCTTTTACGGAATGATCCACGAAGACTCACGTCCGCGAACTACTAATTTGCTATTTCTTTCAACTACGGCTCAGATTACTTCTCAACGCGAGGCCTGCCGAAATTATACTTCTGAATGCTCGGCCTGTCGAAATTAGACTAATTAATTCATCGCCTGCCTAAACGAGACTAAATTCTTTTCTCCTATCCTTCTCGTCTCCGCTTTGTGCGGGTCTTCGTAGTTCGGGGGTCTTCGGACGTCCGGGGTGGGGGTCACGGCCTGCCATCGATCGTCTTCGACGTCGATCGGCTTCTCGTTGCCTCTCTCTCGCGCTCCTTCCATCCTCGACTCTCGCCGAGCCTCTCTCTCTGACTCTCGTAGATCCTGCAATCAATGGTCCACACAGCAATACATTGTTCTCGCAACGGTTCGGACCTCGGCGGCGGGAAGCGATTCTGTTGCTATGTAACTTTTTCCGGGGTCTCGGTGCGCGAGCATTCGCGACCAAGCGCGCTGCTGCGAGCGCGTGGTAACGCCTCGTCACAAGACATACGACTGGTACTGGTAATAAGTTACCAGTACCAGTACCAGTACCAATTAATAAATAATAATTTATATTTTCGTAATGACAGAATTCTTAGTACAAAACAATCCTTTTTCCTTTAATATATTAGGGAAAGCTTTTTGTTATTACGAAAAAAAAGTGCCGAAATAAATTATATTATTCTGTGAACATTTTCAACATGTTTCAGCATAATAGAAAAATTATATTGGAAGAATATTAAAAAATTTTACAGCATAAAATTTTATTTGCCGGCTTCAATGAAAAAATACCCCTCCCATTTTTTTCTGTAGCATCAAATTTCAATAAAACAAATTCTGTGAAATCGAACGGTCAGTATAAAATTATTAGTGAAACTAAATAAGGAGTGTTCAGAAAAAAAGAATATTTAAAAACAAGAATAAAAATTGAAAAACGCTTCGTAAATTTTTTCTCGCTCAACTTAGAGCGTAGAGTATTAGCTTTAATTTGATACGTTTGAGATTTATGTGTTTCAAAATAGTTCTAAAATAAACCGCTGTAACGATCGAAAAGATCGTTAAATAAAAGTTCCTTTTGTTAATGAATAAATGCGTATATTTGATGAAGACCGAAATAATGAGTGGAGGGAGTGTGTGTTACAATGCCTCGGGGTGAAGTAAGTACTAAAGAAGATGCGCTACGTCCCAACAAAGATCCTTGCGCCAACGATAAGACGGCCGTCACGCGCTTGACTGCTGCGCGGCGGTCGTGCTGAGCGTGGGATCGCTGATGTGGCGTTTTATATAAAAAGGATTAGATACTTGTATTAAGGGGCCGTTACACTCCCCCTCTTATCAAATCAATACTCCTGCATTGAGACAGTTACAATAAGTTGGTTATATATGTGACTCGATACAGTGAAGAAAATATATAACGAAGTATTAAGGGTCGTTACACTCCCCCTCTTATAAAAACAATGCTCCCGCATTGCACAGTTTACAATTAGACATTTTCTGTGTGACTCTATATAAGGAATGTGATTTGAATGATTCTGGTTGTATTCAAGTGTATAAGTGTGTGTTTTATATCTGGTTTTTGTTTCTTGTTTCTTGAGATGGTGGCATGTTTTCTTCATCTTTCCGTGGCATGGGTGTGGTTTTGAAATTTGGTTTGAAGGTTCCATCTGCTGAATTCTACTTCTTGACCTCTTATTTCCAGTGTGATTTTGCTATCTGAAAGGTTCTGCGTAACTTTGATGATCTGGAACTAAAATATTTTTAGTTGTTCGTGTTAGTGGGGAAGGGTTATGTGACTGTAGGTTAGGTCAGGGTTTCTAAGTAAAAGAAAAAGTTAATTGACAAAGGTAATTGCTGCATCCTGGGATGGTGTTAGTTCTCTGTTCCTTCAATTTAAGAATTTTTTGTTTTGTCGTTTCATGATAGTTATTCCCGTTATTTTATTCTGGAATTCCGACCCAGGTATATAATTTGGCTTTTTCATCTAATTTAGTTTGATTCTTCTGGAAGGTCTGAAACATTCTAAAAAGATCTGATTATTCGCGGGGGGGGGGGGGGGGGGGGTTGTGGGAAGAAACCTGTTATTTGTTTGGATGGGGTCAGGATTGGTCAATTATATGTTTGAAATTTGCTGGTGTAAATGAAAGACAACCACAATGTAGGTGATAAATGAGAAGCGTATATTGGTAAAAATGCGGTAAAATAGAAAAACAAACGTAGGCATATATCTCTCTATATTATAAAAAGATCTCGCCGCCGCCGCCGCCGTGTCAAGAATCGAGGGACTTAGAAAAATTTCAGGGGTCTTTCCCATACTTACTGGAGGTCTTTCCCATACTTCCTGGAGGTCTTTCCCATACTTCCCGGGAGTCTTTCCCATACTTCCTGGAGGTCTTTCCCATACTTCCTGGAGGTCTTTCCCATACTTCCTGGAGGTCTTTCCCATACTTCCCGGGAGTCTTTCCCATACTTCCTGGAGGTCTTTCCCATACTTCCCGGGAGTCTTTCCCATACTTCCTGGAGGTCTTTCCCATACTTCCCGGGAGTCTTTCCCATACTTCCTGGAGGTCTTTCCCATACTTCCTGGAGGTCTTTCTCATACTTCCCGGGAGTCTTTCCGATACTTCCTGGAGGTCTTTCCCATACTTCCTGGAGGTCTTTCCCATACTTCCCGGGAGTCTTTCCCATACTTCCTGGAGGTCTTTCCCATACATCCCAGGGAGTCTTTCCCATACTTCCTGGAGGTTTTTCTCATACTTCCCGGGAGTCTTTGCACTTTTTTTGGGGGAGATTGCGAGCGCGCGCAGCGCGCGAGCCACAATAAAATCCTAGTATATATATATATATATATATATATATATATATATATATATATATGCCTACAGCAATATATATATATATACATATATATACATATATATGGTATATATATATATATATATATATACTAGGATTTTATTGTGGCTCGCGCGCTGCGCGCGCTCGCAATCGCCCTCTACCAAGGGTGCCACCTCCGAAGGGTGCCCTCCCCGAAGGGTGCCCCCCCTCCCCGCCCCTCCCCCCCTTCCACCAAGCCCTGAGCCCGAATTATTCTAAGTCCCTCGATTCTTGACACGGCGGCGGCGGCGGCGGCGGCGAGATCTTTTTATAATATATATATATATATTTGTAGCAGACTGCATTTTCGCTGCAATATGTTAAATAAGCTCAAGCTAGATTTTTTTTTTATAACTAAACAAAAGAAACTTGTCATTTCTTCAAAAAGAAAAGACAGCGCTTGAATCGCTAACGTAGTACGCGTCGATAAATCTTAACACAATATGCTAGAGTTGTGGATCCCCATAATTCTTACAATTCGTTGGTTGGCGTGGTTGTCCACTTCGGAGTACAATCTGTTTACAGTCGCAAGCTGGTACTGTGGTTACTACCTCTTCGATTTGCACCGGTTGCCTAAGAAGCTCGATACCTTCCTCCTGCGCTTTGACATTTTTCTTTTTGTTTCTACGTGTCTTATGACTTGACAGACATGAAATGACTTTAAATATTTTTGATATCTTCTGGAATATTGAAAACTTCTAAGCGATAGCCGCAAAAATCCCGATTGAACCCAAGCCGAGTCCTCCAAACTTAAATGCATTTTCGATATTAGATAGTCTATTCCTTACAACATGCGCTTTCATTATTTCTTTTGCTTTTGCAATAACGGCTTTTAGTGCGATTTCGTTTTTATCCAAATCATCATTTATTGAGTTGGAATTCAAGAGCTCGGCGAATGCCTCTGTTTCGACCAAGACTTCCGTGACATTTACATATTCAATAGCCTGTATGGACTTTTCTATAATGCCGGTGATGTTTAATACTGGAACTTTTGAGAAATCAACCTGAAGATTTGATGTCAGCTCGATTGATGGCGTTAAAGTGACTGTTCTAGTTTTTACCTGACAAGTAGGTTCAATTTGTAGAATTCCAGAATTTTCTATTGTCCTAATTTCAGATCTGTGATTCTTGCAAAGAACGTATAATGCCTCGATTTCCGGTACCGCGTATATCCATGCATTTGAGTTAGGCATTCTTGACAAATAAGTTTTTCTTAATGTTTTTAGTCTGATGTCACAAAACTCGAGATTTTTAAACTGAGGATTCACAATCAATTGAACTTCATACTCAGAGTCGGTGTTGATTTGCCCGATAGGGTGAATCTGCTCGCAGATGCATTTGTTGTCTATGAATTTACAGTTATCTTCGCTTTCCAAATTGAAGTAACTACTAAAGTCTTCCGAAACTGCAGTATAACGAGCTGTCGGTTTAATAAACGCAAAATGTGAGCCTTTAGCTATCGACAGTTGGCGCATAGGCACAGATAGATGTTGATATAATTTGTACGGCACCATGTCCAAAAGTGTGATGTTAAGACTGTAGATCAGCTTTTCTCCGTCATGAAAAATTGTTAATTTTGTTACCGATGTTAAATGAGGTGCGTGCTCTGAATCTAATGGAATGGGAAATTCTGTATTTGGGGAAACTTTTGCGATTGCTTGGGCACTAAGGAGCACCTTTTCAGTTGTCAATATCCGAGGGTGTATTTGTCCTAATTTTGCAAATAGAATGGCGTTTGTTAGCATATCGGTATCAATTTTGAGCTCGTTTAAATCATCATCGATCTGTGTTGCGTATTGTTCGGCTTTTTGATTATACTCTATTACTCGCATTTCGTTTGTAAGAGTTTGCATTGCTCGACTTGTTTCTAGGGAATCTTTGTAAAGTCTTTCTGCTAGTGATTTTACTTGTTTTTGTGAAATGTCGAACTGTGACCTTAAAATGTGAGTTTGATTTTGGATAATTTCTGCCAACTCTACTGTCGTGTTTGTTACGGATTGTATTTGAGAGCTGATTCTCTCTGCGTCGTCGATGTCCAAAGTACCGTAAAGAAATTTTTGGATTTTTCCAGCAAAGCCGAATATTGCGCGTTTTTCTCGTTTTACTGGCGGAATTAGTTCTCCCAAAATTATCTCCGCTTTCTCAAGAGTGTCAAGTCGCGTTTGCATGCTCCGTAATTGTCCCTTTAACAAACACTGGTCTCCTATTTCAAAGCAGTACTTCTTAGTAATATTTAAATTTTCCTGAATCTGCAGGCATCTAGTTTCGAGTCCATGCGTGTTGATATAAGTAACAAGGGTCCAAGTGGTGTGGTAGGATCGAAGTATGCCAAGCGGTTCCGAGTATAGTCCCGGGTTCCGAACAAACGGTGTAATTTTGAGCGCCTCTTGGGGCCTTAATGCTCCTGCGTAGCATCTGCAACATATGCCCGTTTTATTTTATCAACATGAACTGTTTTTGTGGCATCCTCTTTAATACTTAAAACTACGTTATTCCGATCTAGAGTCTTTAGAATTTTGTACGGGCTCGTCCAATGAGCGTCGAACTTTCCGATCCGCGGTTCCTTTTGCAAATATACTAGTTCGCCTTCCCTAAATTCTAATTCCTTTACTTTCTTATCATAGTACTTCTTAGTTCTCTCCTTATATCTAATTGCTTTTTCTAATGCTAATTGGCGAACTGCTTTAAAATTTGCGTTCAAATTTGCCATGTAGTCGTCGTAAGTGATTGTTCTTTCGAGTGGCGGAAATTCAGACGGTACTTGTGCCAATCTGCCAAAAACCAACTCGAAAGGAGTAAAACCCGTGCTTTCATGAACACTAGTGTTGTGCGCGAATGTCGCAAGTGTTAAAAGTTCGTCCCATTCTTTCTTATCACTAATGAAATGTGTAATATACTCTACGAGAGTATGGTGGCTGCGTTCGATTGCTCCATTTGATTGCGGATGATACGCAGTTGTTCTGTATTGTCGTATCTGAAAAAACTCCGCGAAGTCTTTGAACATCTCTGACATGAAATTCCTTCCTTGATCCGTAAGTATTCCTTGATCCGTAAGTATTGCGCTCCGAATGTGGTGATAAGTTTGTCGCAAAGTGCCCCTGCTACATCAGTGGTGGTTTGGCAACTCAGTGGCACGGCTATGCTGAATTTGCTGAACAAGTCGAGGATCATCATAATGTATATGTTCCCTTTGCTCGTTTCAGGCAATGGTCCCACAATATCGATGGCCACTTTGTCAAATGGTTTTTCTGGTGTATCCGTGAGTACCATTGGCGCCTTATTGCTGACCCGAACCAATTTATTCGTTTGGCACTCCGGGCAATACTTGACGAAGTTCTTCACGTCTGTTTTTAACCCTCTCCAATAACATTGAGTCAGAATGCGCTGATAAGTTTTTTCAATGCCTTTGTGACCTCCCAAGTTTGACGCGTGCAGTTCATTTATGATATTTTGTCGGTTGTCCGGTTCTGGTACAATTGCAAGGCCTCACACAACGTTATACGTATATCAGCTCCTAGTGTCAACAGGCGCATGTGAGTTTTCATGTTTGACCACAGAAGCGAGTTGATTATTTCGAGGTCCTTCGAAATCGTACAGGACTGCAGTTTGTCTCTCTTCAATATTTGCACGAGGACGGTCAAGCATTTCTTAACCACGTGCGCAGTGGTAACATCGGTAGATTTTTCCTTACAAAATATCACAAAATAGCATTCGTTTTCGTTCTGGCAAATAAGAATGTTTCCCATTATGGGATTTTGCATTAAGGAGGTTCGTAAAAAAATCAAATCCAAGATAAAATTGTAAAAAAAAATCGTATAACAGCTGTAATGATAACGGACACGTACGCAAAATTTTTAAGGGATTCACCGTGTAGTTTCCGAGATAGTAAATAACAAATTTGCGACTATTTACATGTAAAGAAAAGAAAAGTGAGTCGAATATTGAAGTTTTACGTCTTTGCAAGAGCTAAATCCAAGATAGAATAATAAAAAAAATATGCAGACGTCTGGAAAAGTATTCTGAATAGGGCACGAGCTTGAAATTTGAAGGTCACCGCGAAATTGACAGAGAAATTGTTAATTTTTTGCCTCTACGCTTAACGCGGCTCGCATGGTGTCTCGCTCACACGGCGTCAGCCCCTTACCGCGCAGCACAACAATGCCTATCCCCACCCTGCCGCCATCACCGAACCTCCTTAATAACATTTCGCGACTAATTTTCTTCTTTTCAACGAGTAACTTAGTAACTGTGGTATTCGTTATACAATCTGCTGATACGAAAAATGCTAAATTATCTTCGTTTGCCAAGATGTTGCTTTGCACGATCTTGATGTTATCTTGTAGCTGGATATCCTCCGTTATTGTTGCGCTTCTGGTGGCTGGATTCCTCTCCGGACAAGTGAGTCGTTTCCTATGGTATTGCGGTGGCTGATATGGAAGATCAGTGTCCGAATCGTCAGACTTACTCTCCGATGATATTTGTTCTCTGTAGTCTTTGCTTGCTCCTGCAATACTCTGTTCGCGTACCTCATTATGCCTTTCATTGTGGCTGGGTCTCTTCCCAAATAATTTCTGATGAAGGTGGGAGTTCCTGTGCAAACGGCGTCGGAGAACGAAATTGTGGTGGAACTTCCGGTGTTATGGTGGTTTCTGTTGTTGGTGATTTTTCATGAGGTGAAAATCCTTCGAATTCTGGAGCTAGTGGTGGCGTATTTCCTCCCTGCAGTGCAGTGTTTTCCGTCAGTGCGGTAACTTCCTGGACATTTGTTGATGATGGTGTAACACGGTAGATTTTGTACCAGCTCCACCCCGCAGGCTGGCTCGAAGGCCATCACACTCCGCTTATATTTTGTTTTAGTATTTTAGAGCAGTATTTTTGGATTTAGTTTATAGGAATATTTTGTGTAGAAATTCCCCCCCTTTACCCCCCTTCCCATCCCTAGTATGAATGTAAAATGAGTAATAGCCCCCCCGAAGACCATGGAGGCCCTCAAGGACGAGATAAGAGGCTACGGCAGCTTAGACAGAGTGACGTGGGGAGAGTGTGGGCTGGAAAAACCATCTGACCCCGGACAGCATCCGAGCCAGCTGATGAGTACACCCCGCACCACACGAGTAGCCTCCACACTCGTGTGGACATAAGTTGGAGTTAGCCGCCCGACTGCGTGGGTGTACTCGCACTACTAGGATCGCCAGCGGCACTCAAACGGCCCGCGGCGATCACGCCAGCCAGCTGTGCTACGCTGCCTCGCCACTGCACTGCTCGAGCGCCACTGACCAGCCACACTCGATCCGTTGATCGATGTCGAAGCTCCGTAGTGCTCGGGAGCCGACGAGTCCCGAGGATCGACGAGGGTCTCCGAAAACATCGAGGAAGAAGAAGGATGACATTTGCTTATCACTTCGAGCTCGCCGTCGCCGTGTCCTCCCGTGAAAATTATAGCAAAGTTTGTGAGTCCTCGTGGGAGTTGTCCACGGGACTAGGATTGTGTGTGTGTGTGTGATAATTAGCGTGAGTAATTTTGATCCGTTCTGAGACCCCTTTTTCCCCTTTTTGCCCTGTATTTTTTAAGTCATTAGAGTTTGTATTTTTCATTTTTATATCGAGTCAACCGGCTGCCACCCCGTGGAGACCGGCACGTTTTCATTAGACTTAATTAGCGATTAGTTTGTGTTTTCTGCGTGCGAGGTAGTGTGGTGGTGATCGCGACTATCTCGGCGATATTTCACATTAATTTTCCTTCCCGATTTTATTTATATTTTTGCCCCATTAGCGAATATTCCCCTGCCACCCCCCCCCCCTTTCAGCCATACCGAGGTAATAATTAAGAAGCCATAGAGTTCGGGAACCCTCCCCCCTGAAATCGTCTCTATTTTGGCTAGCCGAGTTACCCCACTTTTTGCCATATTTTTGTTATTAATTTTTCCCTATTTTACCATATTTTTGTTATTAATTTTTCCCCATTTGGCCACAGTTTGGTTATTAATCTTTTTTGTCCCCTGTAGTTTGCATATTTCCCCCCCTTGACACCCAGAGTCCCTGCCACCGGTAACCCCCACCATTTCCCCCACCCGACCGTGCTGGACTCTGAAATTTTTCGACGTCGCCCGGACTTAGAAAATTTTCGACAGAGTCGGACTTAGAAAAATTTCGGCTCCTCTCGGACTCTGAAATTTTTCGACGTCGCCCGGACTTAGAAAATTTTCGACAGAGTCGGACTTAGAAAAATTTCGGCTCCTCTCGGACTCTGAAATTTTTCGACGTCGCCCGGACTTAGAAAATTTTCGACAGTCTTGGGACTTAGAAAATTTTCGACAGAGTCGGACTTAGAAAAATTTCGGCTCCTCTCGGACTCTGAAATTTTTCGACGTCGGCCGGACTTAGAAAATTTTCGACGTCCGCCGGACTCTGAAATTTTTCCACCGTCTTACGCAGTACCCCTCCCCCCCCCCCCCCCAACGGTGCTACACGTCACGTAGCTGGCGCCCATTTTAGTTTTGCCATTTTCTCCCCTCCCCCTTGCCATTATAGTTATTTAGATAATTCGAGTATTATATTCCCTTCATTTAGAGTTACTGTATTGAGTTTTTCTTTTGTTTTTTTCTGAGCTTTTTGTCGTACTATTAAATCGAGTTTGGTTATTTTTCTCATAATTATTTTGTTTTTATTACCTCTTTTCACTAACCCCTTCCCCTCCTAATAAAAAGGGAAGCCGGTTATAATGGATCTTGAGATTTTGCGGACTCATTTCCATTCCTTTGTGTAGCTCTTTTGACTGCGTCCGCTTGTTCTTGTGGTGTAAAACCTTCGAGTTCCATTTCCTCAGAAGATAGTAGCGTACTTTTTCCTTTTGTTGATTTCGTTTTTCTCGTTGTTACCGTTTGATCGGGTGGTGTAAAGCCCCTGAAATCTAGAATTGGTGGTGGTGAAGATGCATGCATTTTTTCTTCCAGTACTTGTGGAGTCGTTTCGTTTGAAGTTTCCTCTGAAGATGAGCTTTCCTGCGTTTTCTTTGCATATGTACATCATGGATTTGTTCGCCGTTTAGTCCAGCGTGTTTTCACTTTTTTCTTCTTCTTAGGTTTTTTCGGTTGTACCAATTTTGGTGGAGGTTTGGATGTTGATTGTACAGCTGGAGGATCTGCTTAAGGGGGGGAGTCACGTCAAAAATGTAAAAAAAACGAATTTTTTTTTTTTCTGTAAAAATGTTCATTTCCATGTAATCTATGTGTTAGTAAAGTTATAAGCCGAAATTCGCAAAAATGGCCAAGTTCTACGGTACCATTTATATTTTATTTTCTCAAAAATCTTTAAAAATTATCATAATATTATATTTAAATTTGAAACTATTTTATTTATTTATTGTTTTTATATGCGGACATTAAGGCCGGTTTTTTGTTGACACAAAATAATTAAGGGTGTTGAATTTTTTTTTTAAATTTAATAATTATCTTTTTTTTCACTTACTGCAGCTTTGTTCAGTTAAGTATGATATCCGAACCTTCAAAATCTTAGACATAAAGCCGAAAAATTGCTAATTTCTGCAATATGCCTGTTTTTTAAAGATTTTTTTCTATAGATAAAAAAATTAATTGCATATTTGTAAATAAATTTTTGTCTGTTTACCATTTTTTAAAACAATTAGTGAAACGCGATATAAACGATCCGATGACAGTGTGAAGTCTCCAATACAACAAGTAACATTTACATCATATTTGAATTCGCGCGAAGAACGGGGCATGCGCTATGATAGTTTGATGCGTATTGCATGCGCAGCGTGTTACTGCCGGGAAATTGTCTTCTGCTACATTCGAGCAGTATAATCTCTAATTGACGTTTCGATTTTTTGTTCATACTATGTTATTAGCTTAATTCCATTGGCCGTTCGCTGTTTTTTTAAATTAACAGTGTTTAAAACAGAATCAACAATCATCAGAAATGTTCAAATATGTATTATTTCTTTTGAAGTGGTGATTTAATGTGTTTGCAGTACATTTCTGAATGTTTCAACACTGGATAAATTGTCAGTGATGTTGTCAATAAAAGAGATCATCCCAGTGTTATTCACAGGTTTTTAAAAATATTATGTATTCATTTACTTATTTTTTTGTTATTAAAAAATTACATTTATTTGTAAAATGATTACTAATATTGTGAAATCTGACTTGCAAATAATATTTTTATTTTGTTCATCAAAGGTACTAAGATTCCCCAAAGGTAAAAGCAGCGCAAAAAATTTTTTTGGGTCATAAACTTTAGATGCCATCTGCCGAAACTTGGTTTTCAACCTATTCTGCGCGTGATTCAGAACAAACTGCTAGGCAGATTGGACTGGTTGACGTCTCATTTTCTTCTTCATAAAAAGATACACCGGCTAAGCGGAGCAAATGTTAATAAAAGGTAATAGTTTTTAAGTGACATAATTTATAATAAATAAATTTTATGCTATTTTCTAAATCATTGATTAACTTTGCTTTCAGGATGAAAAAAAAATATTTTGCTCCGCTTAGCCGGTGTATCTTTTTGTAAAGAAGAAAATGAGACGTCAACTAGCCCAATCTGCCTAGCAGTTTGGTCTGAATCACGCGCAGAGTGGAAAACCTAAGATCTTTGCTTAAGTTAATACTGAAAGGCATATACAAGTCAGACAACAGTAAAAAATCCTTTCATCGAGTACCTACAACATAGTTCACTGACCATTTTTATATGCAAGAGAATTTGGATGATATTGAATTTTCAAATTCAATTTTTTTGACGTGACTCCCTCCCCTTAACGAGTTAGCGTTGGAATTGTCTCTTGTTGTCCCGGTTCCTGTGAATACCGGTACTCTGGTGTCATTTCAGGCGAAAAATAACCCGGTTTATCCTCCTGTGATGAGTTTGACGATTCTGAGTCCAGAATTTCTGCTTCCACTGCTTCTTCGATTTTTGGATTTTCAGCCTTTTGATGTTGCGACGAATCTTCTGCTGCTCGCTGCACTGAGCTTGCTTTTGGTTCTTCCTTTGACGAGTTTCCTTTTTCCATTTCTTTTGATAAACTGTCTTCCCTCTTATTCTTTTCTGATACTTCGTCTTGCTTCTTATTTTCTTCCGATACCTCGTCTTGATTCTTATTTTCTTCTGATGATTCGTCTTGCTTCTTACTTTCTTCTGATACTTCGTCTTGCTTCTTATTTTTTTCCGATACCTCGTCTTGATTCTTATTTTTTTCCGATACCTCGTCTTGATTCTTATTTTCTTCTGATACTTCGTCTTGCTTCTTATTTTCTACTGCTTCGTTTTCTTTTTCGTTTAACGATTTATCTTCTTTTTCGATTTCTCTACTTATCTTCTTTTTCTTTTTCTTTAGACGATGTATCTTTTCCTTCTTCTTTAGACGATTTATCTTCTTTTTCTTTTTCTTTAAACAATGTATCTTTTTCTTCTTGTTTAGACAATTTATCTTCTTTTTCTTTTGACAATTTATCCTCGTTTTCTTCTTCGACATTTCTTCGTTTGTTCTCGTGCTCGTCTGATTGCATCCGCTTCTTCTGGGCTGTTTCCTCGTCCTCATTCTCGTGTTCAGCTGGCGTACTCATTCCTACGACCCCACTGACAGTTGAATCCACGCTGAGTGTAGTACAATCTTTTGTTATTGTTGGCAATGAAGATGGTTGTTCTGTACCGAGGCGTTCCATATTTGCGTCACTTGTTGATTCTTCGGAAGATTCTTCTGGTTCACATAGTCGTTTCCTAGGCGCTGGGTTACCAGATGATTCGTCAGATGTTGAACGCCCTCGAACCGCCGATGGAGCTTGATGGTGTGTCTTCTGTCTTTTTTCATCAGGTTTTTCGGTGTCACTTGATGTGCTCGCATGAGGTCTAATTGGCAAAATCGAAACTGGGTTCCTTGATAGAGCATCTGCGACAACGTTTAATTTTCCAGGCTTATGGTGTATTTCATATTTGTAATCATTCAATATCGCTTGCCATCGTTGTAGTTGCTGAGATGGGTCATCCTTGCTCGTGATATATGTGAGCGCTCTGTTGTCTGTTACAAGGATAAAGTGTCGTCCGTATAGGTACGTGCTGAAATGTTGAATTGAATTGACTACCGCCAATACATCTTTTTTCCAGGTGTCTTAAGATGTTTCGGACTTAGACAGCCATCTGGAGTAAAAAAGCCACTGGATGGTCAAAATTGTTGTGTTTTTGGCTGAGAACAGCGCCTATGGCGTAGTTTGATGCGTCCGTTGTAAGCGTATACTCTTTCTCGTTCGGATACCGCAAGATTGGTGCTTCCGTGATTCTCCGCTTAAGATGTTCGAAAGCTGCTTGGCGTTCTTTAGTCCAATCGAATTTCGCTTCCTTCTTGAGTTGACGTGTCATTGGTATGGCGATTTCGGCAAAGTCACGTATGAACCTGCGGTAGTATCCTGCGAGTGCGACAAATTGTTTGATGTTTTTCTTATCCGTGGGCACCGGAAATTTTTTCACTGCTAGCACTTTTTCTGGGTTCGGTTGGACTCCTTGGTCCGAGATCACATGCCCCAGATAACACACTTGCCTATTTAAGAAATGACATTTATCTGTTTGCAAGGTCAGTTCGGCTGCGGTTAGCCTTTTCGCTAAACTATGGAATTTTTTCTCATGTTCTTCGAGAGTGTTCGCATAGATAACAATGTCATCCAAGTACACTAATAGATCTGTGCCTTGGAGACCCGACAAAACCACATCCATCAATCTCTGAAAAGTTGCTGGACCATTACTGAGCCCAAACGGCATGCGATTAAATTCAAAATGTCCATTGGGTGTTGAAAAGGCTGTCTTTTGCTTGTCTTTTTCGTGAACCTGGATCTGGTGGAAGCCAGACGCCAGATCAAATGTCGAAAAATAACGAGCGTTACCCAATTGATCTAATATGTCTAAGATGTTTGGTAATGGATACGCGTCGGGTGTAGTTTTCGCATTTAGCTTCCGAAAATCGATAACCATACGCCATTTCTTATTGCCGTGGGAATCTTCCATTTTGGGAACAATCCAAACCGGCGAATTGTATGGCGAGAGCGATGGTTGAATTATATCGTTTTTGAGCAAGTTATTAACCTGCTTTTGAATTTCTTCTCTATGGACCTGAGGGAATCTATACTGTCTCGTATGGATTGGTTGATCATCCGTTGTGAAGATTTCGTGCTTGAGAACATTGGTGTAACCTAGCTGTTCCCCGGGTATACAAAACAAGTGCTGGTGTTTAGAGACCAATCGCAAAACATGATTTTTTTCTTCCTCATTTAAGTGTTCCAGCTTAAGAAGCGATTCGATCGTTTTTGCTCTATCTGTGGTACTGACCGCTGTGGTATCAAAAGTCGCGCTACGCTCCGAGTTAGTGACATACGAATCATTCTCTGGTGTGTCAGCAAGTTCCAGGATGCTCTCGACTGGCTGCAACTCAAGTGTCGGCACCGCGAGATTAATGTCGAAGTCGTTAGCGTTGATAGCTGCGAGATAAGCAACTCTGTTGTTATTAGACACCAAGGCGTCTCCAATATACAGTTTGTCGCCCACGTCGAGCCTGAGAATATAACCCTCTGTAAGGCTGGTTGCGTTTAATCTTACGTGCATCATCACTTTCGATCTTGCTGGGATGAATATTTTTTCGGACGTTTCAAAAGGAATTTTGTATCCCACAAAAGATATGCAGAGTTCGCTGTATAAAATGTCTGTCGGGATTTCCCTGAAAAAATTATCACCCAGAACAGCGTCTTGTTTGATTGGTAGACTGTCCTCGACCAGATGAAATTCGACCTTGAATTCTGTAATTTGGATGTAATACATCCCGAGTGTTTGCACAATGCCCTCTGAAATTCCCGATAACTCATAAATTATTGATGGATCTACTTTTGAATTGTTCGCAATTCTTGTTGATTTTACCAAATTTATTTCAGCTCCAGTGTCTGCGAGAAACATTGTTCGCTCGAAACACAAATCAGGAGAACTAATAGCTACTGGTGGAGGCTTGTGTCTTTTCGAGAGGCCTAGATGAATTTTAGCCTTTTTAATTGTGACGTTTATTTTTGCTTCTAACTTCGAATGATACGCTCTTGTGTTTGGCTCCCCGTCGCACAATCCCGTGGAGCACTCTTCTAGTTTCCCAAACCCAATTTTGCGCGCATTTGCTCTAAAGCTTGAGTCATCTGTGCCATTTGCAGTTCTAATTTTTTAGAATCTTGTTCGCCTTGTGAGCTATTCCCGGCGTTGCTTCCAGAGGAGTTTCGGTCTCGCGAATTGCTTCTACTGTTTCCGCGTGAACTCGGTCGGTTACCTTGCGCGTTATTTCCCGATTTCGGATGATTTTGTTGATCCGTATAGCTGTTTGGAAAATTCCGCGAATTGTTCGAATAGCTTTATAGGTTGTTTGAGAGATTTTGTGAGTGAAAAATTCCGCGAATTGTTCGGATAGTTTTGTGAGTTGTTTGGGAAATTTTGCGGATTATTAGGGAAGTACTGTGAGTTTTGCACATATCCCCGAAAGTTGTTGGGGTTCGCGTTTCGTTGATTCGGGTAGTTCTGGTAGTTTTGCGTAAAAGGCCCGAAATTTCGGTAATTATTTGGAAAATTTGGCGCGTTTTGTCTAAAGTTTTGGTAATTCTTTGATAGTTTGGTACGTTCGGTCTGAAATTTTGACAGCTTTGATAATTGGTCTGCGGGATGTTTGGAAAAAATTGCGTGCTATTAGCAAATTGTCGCGAATTGTTGTGAGGAAAATTTGTGTTTTGCGGATCTCTATTCTGGTAGTACCTTTCACGAGAAGCGTCTTTATTCGTGTTACTAAATCTATTTTCGCTTAGCCTCTGCAAAGTGGTACATTCCGATGAGCTGCGAGTGTTACTTTTATGGTATTCGCAAAATTTTTGTGTCGGCCCAACGCTTGTTTGCGCGAATTGAACTCTTGCTGGTTCCGGTGTTTTACTTCTAATTTGTGGCTCCTCGCGCCCTCTGTCCAATTCGAGTGCCCTCCTCTTTTCTTGTTCGCGCTCGATATCTATTGCTTCTAAGATTGCTTGATCTAAAATTACAATGTTCCTTTGAACTAGCATATTTGCAATTTTTTCAAAGAGACCGCGGATAAGCGATCTTATGATTTCTTGCTTCAACTCATCTCTACGATTAACTAAGTACTGTTGTTGCGCGTCCGCGTGGTAGACCTCCTCGAGTCTTCACAAAATTTTCTTTTGAATTTTACGTGTTCGCGTTCCGTAATCTGCAACCGGCTCATTATATTTTTGTGAAATTCTGTGCAACTCTGCCACAAGGTCGGACAATTCTACCGGCTTTTCGAAGTTATTTCTAAGGTCTGTTAGAAGCTCTTCCAAGTTCGCATAGTCCTTAGTCTCTACATACTCTCTAGCGGCTCCTCTTAATTTAAATTTAACCGCTATTAACATCATATTATCGCAAGTTGCGAGCGGCGCTGCGTCTCTACACATACTCGCAAAATAGTCGATCGAAGGGTTTTTTCCATCAAATTCGGGCAAAAGATAATGTACGTTGCGAATGGACAAGCCGTTCCGACCGTTGTTAGTATTTTCCGCCATTATTATAGCGGGAGGTTGTAACTCTATTGGTATGAAATCCGCTATGTCATTCTGTCTAAAATGACGCGGTGCTTGTGTTGTTGGCAAAATTTTCCAAACAAAATACACGAGGTATATATTCAAACAAAAAGTTTCGTTTCAAAAACGGAAGAATAAAAGAAATATACACTCCAACGCATAGAAGGGACTTACCTTTTTCCTTTTTCTCCTGGGAAAATGTGTCAAGCTATTGAATACAATAGAAATATGTTTAAAATATCCTAAAGGTTATAATTTTCGACCTTTATAGAAATTTGATTGTTTTTTTTCTTTCAAAAAATGAAAAATTCTATTTTGGGCAGAAGATATTGGTTTTTATTCATTATTTTGACTTTTTAAAGTAATTGTTATAAGAATCTCTTTTTCTTTCTGTAAAAATTGTAAAAAATGAAAAATTTATTTCTGGGTGGTTCTTATAAAAATCCTCAAAAATTGGCAAAAACTTGCAAATTTGTAAAAATTGAAAAATTTAATGAGAATCTGTGAAAATTGAAAGAGAAAAGAAAGAATTTTATTTACGAAAATTTTTTATGAAAACCTGTAAAAACTGAAAAAGGAAAGAAAAAAGGGAGTATTTTAATGAAAATCTGTAAAATCGCAACAAAAAAAACCTCGCCAAAAAAAATCGCCAAAAGATGGAAAATTTTATGAAACTAAATTCGAAAAAATTTGATTTGGGGGAGAAAATAATTATATAAAAAATATTCGTAAAGCTTGATAAAACTTTTGTTTTTGCGTAAATTGTTATAAAGTCTGTAAAATGGGAAAAAATCTTTATTTTTCCGAGTCCTAATTTTCCGAAAAATTTATTATCTTTGACCCTTTGCAAAAAACCCTATAAAAACGAAAGGAAAGAAGAGGAGAAAAAAAAATTATTTTCCCGAAAGCCAGGGAAACTTACTATTCTTCTTTAGTTCTTCACCGGTTGACCGGCTAGCTGGAAAGGGGTGCAGTTCGAGGCAAATGCAAAATTAATTAAACGAACCCGAGCTCTATTTTCCACAAATAACAAAACAATAATTTATTCAACAATAATAAGGAAATTATCACGCAACACATTTAATACAGAATGTGACTCGAGTCCGAACGAAGATTCGCGGATTTATCTCACACGCGACGCTTTGTATTTTCAATGAGTTATTTTTCCTATTCGGGGAAGCCGACAGAACAGAGGATGATTCTACAGACGCGGATAATACAAATGGTGCACCACGTGCGCCTACCTTTTCCTTCGCTTCTGGCCTCGATCCTCGCTACGATGCCGGTCCTCTCGAGTTTCTGCTTCTCACGAAAATTCTAGCGTAGCGGCTTCCACGCGGACAATTATTCCTACGATCACTACTTCTACCGTCGGCACGCGCACGGTTCGCTAATGGTCGCGGACACACGTTGCAACGCTCGACGCGGTGACAAAATCTACCGAAGATGCGCGAGTACTGCTCGAGCGCAATCTTCTTTCTATTCTTTTTCGATACTTCGGCTAACGGTCCTATTCGAGGTTCCTCACTAGCTTACTAACTCTTCTGGGGTCTCTCGTGGGACACTCCCAGGCTAACTTGAGGTACTCACTCTCAAAAGCTAACTTAAAACTCTTCCGGGGTCTCTCGTGGGACGCTCCCGGGCTAACTGAAATCTTTTCGGTAATTATCGCACGCAATGCCGGGTTACGCGTGCCTCGGACGTCCGGGGTGGGGGTCACGGCCTGCCATCGATCGACTTCGTCGATCGTCGCGTTGTTCCGCTGTCTCTCTCCTTCCATCCTCTGACGTCGCGAGCGTCTTCCCGGCTCTTTGCTCTAATTCCGAGAATCCTGTAATATAATAATCACAGCAGTCACACGTTCGAATAACGCTACGAGTTTACCACGACGAGGAACGATTCGGTTGCTACGCTGGCTTTCGTGAGGCCTCGGTGCACGAGCACCCTAGGCCCAGCGCGTTGATGCGAGCGTGTACTAACGCCTCGTCACAACCTTTAAAAAATTGAAAAAAAATTATTTTTTATTTTTTGGAAAAAGCACAAGTTTTTTGAAAAATTAATTATTTTTGAAGTTTTCTTAAAAATTTATAAAACCTATTAAAATATTGAAGAAATTTTTATTTTATTTTCTGGGACACTCTTTTATTTTAAAAAATTTGTTAATAAATATTCCCTGTAATTTTTGAAGCTCGACACATCTTTTACTTTCGGACGTCAGTTCATCGATCAAAATACGTCTTGCGAACAGGTTTATGAGCTTTACAAGTAATATAAGCATTAGTTTTGCTATATAATTTGTACTTACAGTGCCACGAGAAGGATGAGAGGTGTAAACATTGATTGTAAGCGGTAAAAAAAATGCAGAACGTCCTTCCTTCCTTCTATTAACTATTTCCTTTTCCTTCCTTTTTTTTCTATTGAATGTTTGTTCGTCCTTCCTTCCTTCTATTAACTATTTCCTTTTCCTTCCTTTTTTTCTATTGAATGTTTGTTCGTCCTTCCTTCCTTCTATTAACTATTTCTTTTTCCTTCCTTTTTTTCTATTGAATGTTTGTTCGTCCTTCCTTCCTTCTATTGGGTGTTTGTTCGTCCTTTTATTTTCCTGCTCGTTGTCGTGAAGATCTGTGGCCATGATTCTTCTTCTTCTTCTACTTTTTCCTTTTTATTAATTGTTCGTTCTGCACTTTTCCTTTTTTTTCACTTCACATTTTTCACAGCGGTAAAGTTCTACATGTATATATATATATTATTTCAGTTTGTCTACACACACTTTTTTTTCCTTTTTAGTATAAAAATTCACTTGTACACTGCACTCTTTTTTTAAAAAATTTGCCGATAAAATGTAATAAAATTGTAATAAAAAAAAATGTAGCGCGTGGTTTTTTGTGTCCGCCACTTCTGACACCATTTGTAACGATCGAAAAGATCGTTAAATAAAAGTTCCTTTTGTTAATGAATAAATGCGTATATTTGATGAAGACCGAAATAATGAGTGGAGGGAGTGTGTTACAATGTTTCGGGGTGAAGTAAGTACTAAAGAAGATGCGCTACGTCCCATCAAAGATCCTTGCGCCAACGATAAGACGGCCGTCACGCACTTGACTGCTGCGCGGCGGTCGTCCTGAGCGTGGGATCGCTGATGTGGCGTTTTATATAAAAAGGATTAGATACTTGTATTAAGGGGCCGTTACACCGCAATGTTCAAAAATATTTGGTACAGGGGCCACAAATGGTTTGTTTTGCTAAATGGCTGGCCACGCATTATTTTGTAGTGAAATTACGACACATACTGATATTTCGGTGACCATTCGAGATATCACATTTTTATTTTAGCTATTCGTGGTTGAATTTATATGGAACAACCACGATTTGAATTTATATAAAACGCCCCAAGAACTTTGCCAGACTAGCCAAAACGACGAAATTAGTCTTAATAATTTTGTTTTCACATAAATCAAGACGCATCTGGTCATCACTCCCCAATTCTTTAAAAACTAGTGAACGCAGTCCTGTTCTCTTTTACTATGCAATGAAAACTTCGGAGCGTGACAGCACGTGGAAGTCAGCCTTTAATTCCATTAGTAGCTTTTTCTCGGTAGATGCATTCTAGTAAATACCTGTTTTTGTAGTATAGCGTAGGCGGAAAGAGCTTTTTTCTATGACTGCTAGTTTATTTCGACGTTGAATATTATTACTAGAGTGAAACGAATTTTTAATACTGGTTCGATGCCGCTGCGCGGCCTGTATAACAATGGAGAAAAAAAATTCGATTGACTTCCCCAGACTGAAATACGTTCATCGAATACCCAAATTGAATTATCAATATATCCGAGTAGGCGATATATAATCTGCTACGTCTGCCGGTAGGGCCGTATACTGTACAATTCGATTGGAGCAGTGACTGACTACTCCTGAAATTTGATTTTCCAATTTTCGCCTTTTTTTTCTTTTTTTCAAGGATGGAAATGTAAAACCTGTAATAAATCGAGAGTTGTCGAACTGTCGAGGAATACAGAGGGGTCTAATGAAGCTTTTAATACATTCCGTATCCGATGTAGCAGGAACCAATATATCGTTTCACGATCCCCTTTATGACTCACAAACCCTCAGCCTCGGGGATTCTAGAACAGCAATTTCTTTTTTGCCTTCGGGCAATCAATTCAGCCGCCCTATAACGTACAGAAATTATGGATTCGAACTTACCGAAGGTATACACGTGCCACACCTTATTCTATCATGCGAGGTGAAATGTCTTCTGGCGATTGATGGAAATCCCGAGACGCCCCTGGTTATGTAGCCTTAAGTATAAGACAGTTCGTGGGGTTAACACTTTTACAGCTATATCACACTCAAACTGTTTGAGCCTCCAATTCCTGTAAGAAACTTTGATGCTTCGAAAGTTGCATACATCACGTTCACGTGCATATCAGTTTGCTGATAGGAACTTCAGAATTATTAATGACTTATTTTCTAAAGCTATAGCAGCCTCACAAAATGGTTGATGCCTGTGCAAAATTGGTTTCTTCTAGAAAGCCAAACAAATTATAAGAATAACCTTAATCTAAGCGAAGTATAATATTATTAAGATGGTAGGGATTGGTTTTTTGCTTTCTACCATATATATAATAAACTGACATAGATAAGACTAGGTTTATAGAGTCTTAGCCTTGTAATAAACTTTGATGCTTCGAAAATCGCATAAATCACGTTTGCGTGCAAATCAGCTTGCTGATAGGAACTTTAGAATTATTAATGACTTCTTTTCTATAGCTGCTATAGCAGCTTTACAAAATTGCTCATATCTGCCCACAAATTCTTTACATCGTGTATAGGGATTTTATTAAATACAAATTGAAAATATATAATTTTCAATTTGTGAACCTCGATAACAAATGATATCTATGAAAAAATATTATGATTTTGATTCTTTCTAGAAAGCCAGACAAATTATAAGCATAACCTTAATTTGAGCGAAATATGATATTAAGATGGCTAGAATTACTTATTTCTTGCTTTCTGTCCTAGTTCTAAATTGCCATAAATAATAGACGGTTTATAGAGGTCCAAGTCATAGGAATATAATGGAGCTCCATACTTCGGCCATTTTATTTTATTTTTTTTGCAATAAACCACATGTTCTCTTTTTATCACTTTGAGAGAGCCCAAAATTACTCAAGAACCTTAGTGAGCTCCCAGCGCGATAACTCTGACCCTGGTCGTAAAGTTGTGGCTGGTATTAACTCCGTCCTACAAGACTTTTAATTGATTAAAAGCTTAAGTTCATTACGATGGAACGAGGATTGGTAAAAAATCAGACCCGAAGAGAGCGACAAAAAATCGATATACTGCCCTGTGGTATAATGCCACAGGACGAATCGGCATGAAATCTCCCCGCTTATATGCGCCTCCGTAGTCACTTCCATTTACCAGAATCGGTACACGAATTCGTCATCTAGCGACAGCACAAATAAGTAGAACTGTGAATCTAGAGTGTATAAGAAATGTTGTAATTACTATACACCATAAGAAAAATTGACATGTCATATTTATATGGTAAACAAATCCAGAGAACATTTAGTGAGTTTTCAGCCGCTAGATAGCGAATAACGCCATATAAAGAGCAGTCTTTTCGCCCACAAGTGTCTTTCGTGGGACATCGAAGACATGACAGTGAAGCTGCCCAATATTTGTATTTTTGGTCGAGTTGTCATATGACAACCCACCTAATACAGATTCGTAACTTTGATATAATATTTACCATAACGAAATAACGTGTGCTGTCAAAATAACATCACTAGTGACACACCAGTGATACATTATTTCTCACTCAAGAAGGTCTCAGGATATGGAAAAATGTTCGTAACATTTATATTACACTACATAACATTTATGTAACAAGTAAGTTTATTTCGTCACATTTTAATAAAATCTCGATAACAAATGTTACTTATTTTTGTTACATTATTAATCTATAACGATTTTTTAATACCGATCTATACGATTGTTATTAAAACAAGACATCATGCTTATGTCAATGTTACACAACAACGTTATGTTTTTTTACAATTCGAAAATTTTGTAACTGTTACATTCTGTGTTAGGTGGGAAGTTACAACTCTGACTTATCGACCTACTTTGGCTAGCGTATTGCAGTTTCAACACAATAGTCAGAGAAACAAAATTAAATTACAAAATATGATGGCGTTTTTAAAAATGATCACATTTTTTATACACTAACTTGCAATAGTATATTGTGCAACAAGGGCCAAAATTGGCCCGTGTTGCACACCATACTTTTTGTAACAAGTGCATGAATAGTGGTGCTTTGAATGGTAGTTTTGCGGGACGAACAGTGAAAAGTGAGGTTACCAACTTTCCACCCTAGGGTCGAAAGTGAAACAGCAGGGTGGAAAGTGAAGGAATCGCGAACTGCGCATGCGCCAACCTATCGTTTCAACACTGCTATGAAACTAGCCACTTTCGGCCCGCAAAACTGCCATGAAAAGCACCGCTGTTCATGCACGTATTACAAAAAGCATATTAAATACATTCCCCTTTCCTTCCCTTAAATACATTTCAGGGAACGCATAGAAAATCCTTCAATAATTAATTCCAATATCATATTGAAAATAGTACGAAAAATTTACTAATTATTCCTATATAAAAAGGGAATACTGTCATACGTATACGTATAAGTAAAATTTCAGTTGGAAACATTAATATAGGAATAATGAGCATGGTACTAAAGCAATATCGGAAAGATTACAATATACATTGTAAAAGCTTCTACGTGTATAGGAACAACTTTAATAAAGCCCTTGTGTCACCGCGGTACGCAAGTTACAGTAATTAACAACAGAAACCCGCGTAGCTTCACTGAGAAAAGAGTTCATTCACTACAACAAAATATATTTAGTTGAGCTGTTTCTTAAAATATTTGTTAACAGTTATACAAATTTATTAACGACAAATAAAAATGAGTGTTCTCATAACAAAGTCTTATTCTGGCGACATATCCGTCAAATGAACGATTTGCTTATGCAATTTTTTTTACATGAATCGTTAAATTTTTGTTATAAATAAAGAAAGATTTGGGACGACAAGATTAAATATAGTCAGGACAACTTCGGATTTGTTAATAGTTAACAAATCATTATTTGCCGTTACGCAGATTTGATAATAGTTAACAAATCATTATTTGCCGTTACGCAGATTTGATAATAGTTAACAAAACATTATTTGCCGTTGGCAATACAGCAGTTCTACAGAAACCATCTCTACACAGACCCGTTTGTCACGCGCACTTCTACACCGGTTTTTACTCCACACGCTTAATCCGCACGACGGAATTGTATATGACAAAAACAGCACACGCAGAAATCGTACACAAGTAACGTAGTCATGTAGAAATTCTGCCAAGAATGAATTCAACAAACATTAATAACCAGCAGTAGCAATACTCACGTCGAAACGTTGCATGGTGACACTTGGGCACTACAAAATTTTGCACAGCACTAGTTTGCCACGAAAAAGTCGTACTCAGTATAGTTCGACACCGCAAAGTTTGTCACGACATAAGTTTGCCACGGCAAACTTCTACACGGCTCATGTGTACACCGTTCGAGTTCGATACCTCCCATCTGTGCACAGGCCCATTTCGACACGAGCGATATTCGGGCGCTGGAAAGTCAGAGAACATCTATACCGACCGCCAGCCCTTGCTAAATTGACACTTTATACACACAAATGAATTCGCCGCAAGAGGGCGGCATGGGCGTAATCATGTAACGCTTTCGGTCTATTTTGAGCGCGAGAATTCGAACATCCGAATTCTGACCAGCACGAGAGTGGTTACCACCGATGTCCAATCCACGTCGAAGAGCGAAGCTCACCTCGTCCGGGATGACCTGTATTCGAAATTAGTTGGGGAAAAAACACAATTGTAACTCGGAATTAAACACGAACTCGAACACTCTATTTATTCAAAGGAATTTATAAACTTTAATTTATCTTAGTGCAAAATAATAACTACAGTTTTCTCGAAGACAGTTCCGTCGCGCTCGACTAGTCTCAAGAATCTGCCGTCTCTCCGCGTTAACTCTAGGCTCGCGGACTGCTCCTGGCCCACCAGCGGTCTGCTGGTGGGCCAGGAGTTACGCCCCACGGGCCCACCCTTAGCCAATCAACCCTCAGTTCGACGCGAACGCTTGCTCCCACGCGCGAGCTTGCGAGACGCTTGCGTCAAGCGTCCGCGTCACCCCCGAGCTAGAAAGTGGCTATTGTTCCTTGGCTGCAATTTGGACACCACATGGCCCACCGTCGAAGTACGGTTAGCCCTTTGGAGTGTCTGGCGACGGAGCTCGCCTTGTACGTTGAAACTAAGGATGTCTCGGCTTTCTACAATTTACATTTTACTATCTGTGCGTCTAGCAAAGACGTTCTTTTAAGGGATTCACATTCTGGGCCCATATGAAGGACACTTGAATCGTCACGACTCGACTTAGGAAAGCAGACTCTAGTGCGTTTCTTTATAGCGGTACAAGGAGCGTAGGCAGATTCTTTTATGTCTAGTACGTTTCTTCGCAGCGCGGCATTTCCGCTTGGCGTACGTGGGAAAATGCTGGAATATTCGTACATCTAATAATATTTATATATTACAAATAATGTTCATAATGCCGCATTTACAATTAATCATGCTTTATACTTTATCAGTAGTCAGCTCGCCCAAGCCACTATATTTGTCTCTCGTTCTCTCTGCTTTTTCGATTTTGAATTTACGCGCCCGGTCTCGCGGAGGTGCTGCGCGTGCGGCGCGCTCGCGGATCGCGTATCAGAATCCGTTACAATCATATGAAGTACAGTCACCAACTAAGTATAAGTCTACCAACTTGGGAATTCAAACCTCGCGTGCCCGATATGCTTAACAATACTGTCAGAATTGCAACTGTCAAACGTGTTAAACACGGTCTCGGTCTCGATCTGATCTCGCGCCAATTTGGACCAATCACAACGCGAATAACACGATGACAATGGACCAACTCGCACTTCGATAAAATCTCGCAACATACTTTTTAGAGAAGGATAAAATAGGTTACTTGTAATAAACATCGTTTTTGGTCCCTCATAGAGGAAGCTTCGTTTTTAGGAAATATTTTTTTTTCTAGTTTTTCATGTTACGTTTCTCTGAACTGTCAGTATGCATGTATATGTCCGTATGTGTGTGTATTTTCTTGGCTTTGAAAATTCAATCGCCAATGAATCAACCTAAGAATCGTTCCAACTGATATTTGACAAGTAAAAGTGGAACATCAGCCCCTCTTTGGTTATTGTAATTGTTGACAAAATGTCTGTAGAATTCTAGATTTGATATCATTTTTATTTTTAAAAAACCGCTATCGCTCAACATTTCGGCATTTTCCTCAGTTCCGATTTTATGGAGTTCTTCATTTTTCAAGATATTAATTATTTATTAATCAATAATATTAATACATTATTATATTCATTTTCTCAAAAGTTGAGATAAAGTAAACGGCCCAGTTTGTGACGATGTAAGGAAACCCTCTCACTCTGCCCATATAAAACCATAGAGTAAACGAGGACCTAACGAGTGTCGCAGTTTGTGACGCCACCATTTAACAATTACTATTGGCTGTTTCTGGAATGGTGGGGGAAGCCGGCTATGCTAAAGTAGCGCGTCAGGAACTGGATCAGCGTCAGAAACAGGGCCGTTTACCTTAGCGACCCCAATTTTTCTTTACATAACCACAGCAATACTCTGTGATGCTCGATACATCATGTAGTCAAGATTAGTGGAAGGGTTTGGATTGTATAAGAATTTTGATTTTTACTTTCTTCTTATGGATAAAAATTTCGTTACACTGGTGACGAAATTTTTAAATTGGTTTTAAAAAGGATTTTAAGTAGAACCTTACATCATGATGCCTCATCATTGTTCCCTTTTTACAAAGCTTTCTCTATGAGCGTTGCAAGAATTTGAAAATAATGAGAAAGCTACCCACATAGCACATATTATTGCTAGAATATTGCAGGAATATTTCACATATTGCACTCCACAGGAATATTTTCATAAGCTTCCAGTCGAATACTCGCATATATTTAATTGCAATATTGTTAACATAATATTCAGAGATATTGTTAAAGGTAAAAAAGTAGAACTTTGCAAATTGCTTCCTCATTACTGTTGGATTTTTACAAATCTACCTCTGTGAGAAAGCATGTTACCTATTTTGGCTTCCTCATAGAGGAAGCTTTGTAAAAATCCAACAATAATGAGGAAGAAATTTACAAAGTTCTACTTTGCAGCCCTGATTAAAAATTTTTTACATGGATTTAGTTTTAAACCCCTTGACAGATCCTCGGCAGATTTGAACTGATGCTTCGTTTACCCACACTCTACTTGTGGACCAAATTTGAGCCCGAAATCTTAAAAATTACGGACGTTACAGCACGAACAAAAAATTCAAAATGCCATAAATTTAAAACCCCTTAACGGATTGACGTCAAATTCACTCCCAAACTTTATTTAATAACAGTCCACTTGCGGACAAAATTTGAGCCCGATATCTTAAAAATTGCGAAAGTTAGAGGACGAACAAAAAATTTCAAAAATTTAAAAAATGCCATAAATTGTGAACCTCTTAACGGATTGACACCAAATTTAATCCCAAACACTATTTGATAACAGTCCACTTCTGGTCCAAGTTTGAGCCTGATAGCATAAAAATTGCGGGAGTTAGAGCCCGAACTGACATTCTCCAAAAAATTCAAAATGCCATAAATTTTGAATACCTTGATGGATAAACTCCAAATTCAATCCCATACCTTGTTTAACGACAGTTTACTCGTGGTTCAAACCCCCAAAAAAACCCTCACGGGTAAAAAAATTGAGACAAGTACATTTGAGTGAGTGAGTATCTAATATCCCCCAAAAAAACAGTGTGTCAAAAACTTGAGCCATAAACTATGTACAGGTACAAAAAGTTGCGAAATAAACTAAAAATATATTCAGCATGTCAAGTACATGTTGTACAAGATATATATACATATATATACGTGTATATAAAAAGTCGTTTTAATATCAACTAAAAAGCATTTCTCGCATTTAAAGGGAAAAAAATCAGTAACAAAGAAAAAATCTTGCATAAAAAAAATGGTAATGGCATAAATTGAGAACAAAAATTAGTGAATAAATAAATTTCAACATCTCAAAAAATTAAACGGAAGTACTTGGCGAGTTTGCTAAATATCCTATATGGTTCACCATTATTGAATGGTCATATTAGCATGAAAACTCGCAATTTCGACGGTTTTAATGCCTGAGTGAAGGTGTTTAGCTGTCATGCGCCACACAGTGGAATTGAACGACTCGTTCGCATTTTGTGTGTGTCCACCCAAACACCTCGTTAGCAGCTCGTCCTTAGATAATTCCTCGTACACAGGACGAATGTGCTTCTCGACATGTTCGTCAATTAGACGTGCTGGATGTTTAAAAGCAGCGTGCGTGCGTGCGTGCGTGCGTGCGTGCGTGCGTGCGTGCGTGCGTGCGTGCGTGCGTGCGTGCGTGCGTGCGTGTGCGTGTGCGTGTGCGTGTGCGTGTGCGTGTGCGTGTGCGCGTGCGCGTGCGCGTGCGCGTGCGCGTGCGCGCGTGTGCGTGTGCGTGTGCGTGTGCGTGTGCGTGTGCGTGTGCGTGCGCGTGCGCGTGCGCGTGCGCGTGCGCGTGTGCGTGTGCGTGTGCGTGTGCGTGTGCGTGTGTGTGTGTGCGTGTGCGTGCGTGTGTGTGCGTGCGTGTGTGTGTGTGTGTGTGTGTGTGTGTGTGTGTGCGTGCGTGTGTGTGTGTGTGTGTGTGTGTGTTTATGGGGGGGGGGGGAATGCGTTACGCACCGTAGGTGTTATGTGGTGCGCACCCGTGTGTCGGACTCTGCACTGTGCGCCCTACCGACTAAAACCCTTAACCCCTTTATCGTCATTGACCTGTGTTATGCCCCCGCGGGACCGCCGTTGAGCATTACTTCGCGGGGGGCGGCCTCAGTCTTCCGGCTCTTCCACCGCTATGGGAGGTCTGTCCCCTTCATACATGTTCAGCGAGTAGTCATCGTTGTTGCCCTGACTCTCGCGCTTTTCTTCTGTCCTGTTCTTCTTTTCTCAGCTCCGTCAGGACTGTTTTGGCGAAGCTGCTTGCCGCTGCCCAGTTTTTCTCCGCCCCCAACATCAGTTCTACCAATGCCTCGGATTCAGCTTTTGCTCCGATCAGCTCCTCCAGCTCCTGTCGCTCCTCTTCGAAGCGTGGCCACCGAAAGAATACGTGCTCCGCATCTTCCGGCACGCCACATTCTGCCGGGCAGTCCGATGCATGTTCATATTTAAACCGATGTAGGTAGGCCCTGAAGCATCCATGGTTTGACAACATCTGCGTCAGGTGATAATCAACCTCCCCGTGTTTGCGTTTCAGCCATCTATCCACCTGAGGAATCAGGCGATGCGTCCATCTTCCCTTTTCAGACGCGTCCCACTTTTCCTGCCACCGTTGGAGGCTGTCCTGTCTCAGGATCCTCTTAAGCTCCTCCTGCTCTCCTGGGGTCGTGCCCCGCTGCTCATACAACTGCTTTCTTTCCACCGCCAGCACCTCTACGGGCATCATTCCCGCAATGACTCACACAGCGTCATCGGACACTGTGCGGAAGGCGCAGGATACCCGTAGGGCACTGAGCCGATGGACTGCAGCTTCTTTTCTCCGGTATTTCTCGGTTTTCAGGACGTGGCTCCACACAGCTATTCCATATGTAAGTACGGACGTTACCACTGAGGCAAGGAGTTGCCTCCTGCCCTGCCGAGGGCCCCCAATAGTGGCCATGAGTCGTGCCAGCGTTGTTGCCACTTTTGCCGCCTTTGCAGTAGTGTGTTCCACATGCTGCTTGAAGCTGAGTCTAGAGTCTAGCATTACTCTGAGGTACCTGATGTACGGCTGGGACGTAATTGTACATGCTCCCACGTCTCGAGTTATCGTCTCCAGTTCCTTCCTGCTCGAGAAGAGCACAGCTTTAGTCTTGTGATCAGCCAGTTTTGGGCCGGCTGAGCACATCCATCGCTGCACTCGATCATATGAGTCAGCAAAGATACGAGTGCTTTCTTCCAAGTGCTTCGTGACAATTTTGAGCCCTGCATCGTCCGCAAAGGCTATCATCTCTACCTCTGGCGTTAGCTTCAACTTCAGCAGTTCGTCGTACATTATATTCCACAAGAGGGGACCCAGTGCCGAGCCCTGAGGAACCCCCCCGGCAACTCGGTAGCTGCGAAGACCCTCCTGGGTTTCGTACATGAGTTGTCTGTCGCTGAAGTAGCTCTTGATCATCTTTCTCAAATACTGCGGCGTCTCCAGTCTATCCAGAGCTTGGCAGATGGTGTCCCATTTGGCCGAGTTGAATTCCATCGTGCCCCAGAGATTGCTTGCTTAGCTTTACTGACCACGTGGTTGATTGCATCAATCGTTGACTTGCCCTTCCTGAAGCCATATTGGTTGTCCTCAAGAGAAGGCCCAATGGCTGCTTCGATCCGGTTGTGGATGATCCGTTCTAGGATTTTCCCGGCTGTATCCAACATGCACAATGGGCAGTATGACGACGGGTCGTCTGGTGAAAACGCAATGCTGGGGATGTTATCCATTCCCGGCGCCTTGGTGTTGCCTACCTTAGTGCAGGCTTGGAGTAGCTCCTGTCGAGTAACCGGAGGGATGATTTCGTCCTCTTCTTGGCCTACATGGTAAATGAAGGGCTCCTGTATCGGGAAAAGCGTGGTCACGATCCTCCCCAGTTGGTCAGGGCATGTGGGTTGTTGTTGTTATGACTGGCCCTTGAGCTTAGTCATGACGACCGTGTAGGGCCTCCCCCACGGGTCTTTTTCCACCTCCTCGATCAGCGGGGTCCAACACTGCCTTTTGCTACACTTAATAGCTTTGGTCAATTTGGTTCGGGCCTGCTTAGATGCGTTCTTCAGTGCGTCAAAGTTTGGTTTATTCCTGGCTCGTTGTGCCAGCCTTCGCGCGCGGTTGCTTTGTGCCCGTAGCTGTGCTATGGCGTCGCTCCACCAGTACACTGGCGTGTGTGGGTTTCCATTTCTCCGACGGGGCATGGCAGCGTCGCATGCTGTTGCCACCTTTTTCATGACATCATCTACCTTTTCCTCTGCTGTGGTTCCCTCAGCTCGGCCTTCTTCAATGCATGCACACAGTGCATCCGCATCGAATGCATTCACTTTCCAGCCCGTGAACTTTTTCTCCCTCGGTGCTCGGCTTTCACATCGTTGTTGCCTGACGATGTTCCATCTGATAGCAAGATGGTCACTCAGAGTGCAGGATTCTATCACGCGCCAGCAGTTGCCGCTTTTTGCAAGACCGCTGCTGACAAATGTCAAATCGATGAATGAGCTCTTCTCGCCTCGGACGCTTCGGAGAACGCTTCCAAGAGTGTTTGCCCCCTCTTTTTCGTCTCTCTACTACCCCATTCCAGTGCCCACGCGTTGAAGTCGCCGGCAATGGCCACTGGGCAATGGTCTTTGGCGTCCATGACAAGCCGATCCAAGCTTTCTTCGAATGCTTCTTGCGGCATGCTAGGTGGCATGTAGCAGCTGTACAGATGTACTCCATTTATTTTTGCTCTCACGAAGCAGTTCTCTGTATTCCTCATAGTTTCCTGGAAGGGATGTTTTCCACAAGCCCAAATTGCAGCCAGGCCTGTTGCGTCCACCTTCCACGATGATCCGTCCAGGTTCCTGTATTGGTCGGCTATTAGGACTACGTCTATCTTTTCCTCACTTACCGTCTGCATTAGCAGATCTTGGGCTGCCTCACAGTGGTTGAGGTTTAGCTGCAGGATTTTTAGCGCCATTTTTGCAGTAGCACCTGGTACGCCTTCGTGTACACAGGGCACTTGTTGCTTCCAGCTACATGGTTTGTCTTCTCTCCGCCTTTTCCTTTACAGAGATTACAGCAGACCGCTGCGTTGCATCCGTCGGCCTTATGTCCGTCAGTGCCACACTTCACACACAGCTTGGATCTGTCCACTGGCGAGTTGCAGTTTCCAGCGATATGGCCAAAAAGCCAACACCTATAGCACTTAGTCGGTCTGACCACCTCCCGCACCCGACAGCTTGACCAGCCGATACGCACCGTCCCCTTTTCCAGGAGCTTCCTCGCTGCTTCCATCGTCACTTTGAGTAGTGCCGTCCGTGTGCCGCTGTAGGTTTCCCTCACTGATACCACTGACTCCAATTTGCCGCTGTCGCCGAGCTCCTTTTGTACTGCCTCATAGACTTCTTCCTTCGTTGTAGTTCCATCCAGGCGGACAACTTCTATCATCGCCGTCTCGGCTCTGACACTAGTGGTGACCTCATCGCCGAGCACGTTGTTAATAGCCGCGCTAAATTCTGCCAACTTCTCTTGGCTGGACTTATTCAGGACCAACAGGATGTCTCCTGCCAATGTCCTGCGCACGCCTGCCACGCCTTGCCCTACTGCCTGGAGGGATGGGTCCTTCTTCACCTTGGTCAGGACTTCGGCAAAGGACTTTCCGTCTTTCGGCTTCACGATCAGAGCATTTGGACGTACTCGTCTGCTTCGCTGTCTCTGCTGTTTCCGCTGCTGCTGCTGCTGCGCTCCTTTCTCTTCCTTGTTCTTTTTCTTCTTCTTCTTCGTCTCTACCTCTTCCCACGGTTGGTCTTGCTGCCCGTGGGCGTCAGAGGGGCCGTCCGTGTCCATGGCGGGGTCCTCACGGAGTCCGCAGGGCGCTTCTATCCTCCTTCTGGCCTTTTTTGCCCTCTTCGCCTCTGCTTGGAGAGGTGATATCTCCTTCCTCTTTGGGCTTTCCACGTTGTCTTTTCCGCTACTCTGTAAGTGTCGGACAGTCCTGGGTTGCCCGAGATCGGGTGAGGTCTGGGCTTCTGCACTCTTCTTTCCTACACTTTCCATCGAGGCGGTGAAGCCTGCATCCAGCTTCTCGAGCCTAGCATAGGTGGTCTTCATGGTACTCATCTTCTTTTTAATATCTCCGTGGACGTTGTTCCTCGGAGTAATGTACTCAATCATGGCGTTGATTTGCAGCCCGAGCTTTTCAAATTCCAGTCTCCATGACTTCACGTGTTGCTCGCTTGGTGCTGTGAACACCGGGAGAGAGCCTGCTTGCGCCCTCCTGGACTCCGGTTGCAGGGTATCCCTCTCCTGCGACTTGTCCTCGTGAGTTTGGCTCCCGTCAACATCCATGGAGCCGGCACCATTGGATTCCTGGCTAACCAGGTGACTTGTGGTTTGTTGCGACACAGAGGCCAGGTGGTCCACCTCTGTGTAGGCAAGCTCACAAATCTTTCTGCCTAGTCGCGCGAACGCTATTTCGCCCAGTGTTTGGCCCGGATCTTTTGTGGAGCCCGCTGCCTCGCTTGTCGGTTCCATCCGTGAGCCCGACCGCGCTACCTCTTCTCCAAACTCTCCATTTTTTTTTGTTTTTGATTTTCTTCTTTTTTGTTTTGTTTTGTGTCTAAGTCTTCCATACTGTTCCCACGAGTACCTAGGTAATAAAGGTCCACCCCAGCAGAGCCTGGTTACTGGGGTAAGGCCGCTTGGATACACCTGGGGTTGGACCAGTTGCCCCAGGGGAACCGTTTGTGACATCTCTCCCAGATGCCATGCAGCCCTCGGCACGGTATCTAACACCTTAGCTTGGGTTTGTGCTGCTCTTTGTCTCGATCCTCCCCGTCAGCCCGTCCGGCATGGTTGCACCTACCGACATGGACTGGCGGATCGATGGATCACTGAAGCCCCCCCCCCACCACGGCAAGGTGGCAACACCTGGTGTGTGTGTGTGTGTGTGTGTGTGTGTGCGTGCGTGCGTGCGTGCGTGCGTGCGTGCGTGCGTGCGTGCGTGCGTGCGTGTGTGTGTGTGTGTGTGTGCATGTGTGTGTGTGTACACGATCGAAAAATGTAAACCTTTATAACTCGGGAATGCCTTGAGATATCAAGCTGAAATTTGGACCATAGATAGAGGGATCAAGCCTCATCGTTCATACAGATTTTTGTTAAAATCCACTTCATCGTTAAATTATTACGCTTTTTTTAATTTTTTGAAAAATGTCTGTTTACGCGATAACTCTTTCAATTTTCGAGATATTGATCGTAAAATTGGTATGAATGTGAGCTTTCATACGCCGGTGATCACTATTGAATTTGGTTAAGGTCGGTTGAACCGTTAAAATTTTATGATGTTTTGAAGTTTTCAAAAAATTTACATTATCGCTCTATTGTAACTTTTGCAAAACTTAAGATATCGAGCGCAAATTTTGTATATAAATGAAACAATATTCAGCCATTATATATGTATAATTTAGTGACGAACGGTATGAAATTTTTGATTTTATGGAATGTTGAATTATTTTTAAAAATATACATTATCACATTCACTTTCGGAAACGCTCTAATAATGACGAAATAACGTAATAACGAAATAGAAAAAGCGAATCCACAACATGTATATTTATCTAATTAAAACAAGGATGCAAAGTAGAACCTTGCACATTGCTTAGTCATTATTTTTCGCGTTTTACAAAGCTTCCTCTATGAGGAAGCCAAAAATGGAATAACATACTTCCTCATAGAGGTAGCTTTGTAAGAAGCGAAAAATAATGAGGAAGCAATGTGCAAGGTTCTACTTTGCATCCTTTTTTTTTATTATTAAAGTCTCGGTGAGCCGCTTCTTTCCACCGAGCTTCTCTTGTTTTCTCTTGTTGCGGAGACGAGTACCCGTGCGCTTTTGTACATGTCCCACGCACTCGTTTTTGTTCACTGTGCACTTGTCGCCGTATGGATCACTGTTCAGGATGCCAAGAAATGTTTTGGAGTCGCCGTCGCCAATGTAGTTACTATACATTACTCTAAATTTCTCGATGGACCTTGAGAACATTTCCAACATCGAATCAACTTCCGTTTTCGCGGCCGAACCTGCGTGATTCGAAGAACAATTTTCTTTCTGGTTTTCATACCAATTTTCAAACCCGTCGTCGTTCAATGTATTTTTCTTGATGGCACAGGTATGATAATATCCGCTTTTAACGTCGAGATCGATCACTTTGCCACTGTAGTACCCAATAAGTGTAGTTACACCGTACAATGAAGTATATCCACGTTTCTTCCACGATCCATCGCCCGAAACTTTCAAATGGTCAGCTGGTCTTTCATTTTGTACGTTAAGTTCTTTTTCCTCTTTGACGGTTTTTTTGCAGGCGCTCTCAAACATTGTTTTCGACGTTGTATACAGGTGTTGCACGATTTGGTCATACGTCGATTTTGCTAAGCCTTGAGATATATCCATAAGGCCACAAAAAATGTTAATGCCTTCTCGTGCGACATCCAAACTCCTCATGACGAACACAATTCTTCTGTTGATTTCGTAGCCGGTGTGAATTAACGGTCCGGATTGAATTTCTCGTTTATCGCATTTACACGACAAATCGATTTTGAATCCTAGACCTCGATGGCCGCTTTCGGCAAACGTTATTCTCTGCTTACACGAATTGCAAATAACTAACTCAGAAACTGCTAAAAACACAGAGACAAACTCGATTATCCGATAGCAATGAGACGGATAAATTATAACATCGTCCGTAGTCGCTGACGCCAATTTGTTTTCACTACGGCTAGTATTAGCTTCTCCATCGTCCGATGATGAAACATTATGAAACTGATTGCCGTGGAATCTGCTCTTCCGTGGCTTTCCAGTACGTTCACTTGAAAATTTGCTCACTTTCGGATAGCTCTGCATGATTTCAAGATGTTCACGTGCCGAAAGACAAATCAAAACTGAACTTGAATGCTAAATGTAGCTTTGCTCAAGCCGACTCAGCCAGCTCATATATACCGTTATAATAGATACTTTTATCCCTACCATAGCTCCATAAAGACCTTCTACGAACAGTTAATAGTATCTCGAAGGATCGTTAGTCCCTTTGGATTATAATACGTACAATAGATCGAGGGGCGGAGCGCGCGCGCTCCGAACGACCCGGCCACTTGTATACCTGCTCGACGCTTGCTCACTGTTTCTTCTGTAACTCTGAAAATATTTCGAATTTGCTTCTGAAATTGTAGGGACACATTCTTGGATAGTTGAGGAAAACATTTATGCAAAAAAAAAATCGATTTTTTGAAGCGTCTAAAGCATGCTCTCCCCTTAAACCGTTGCCATGTACGGTGTAAAGTTAAGCAGTTGTCATGTACAGTGTGAAGTTGAGCGCGTGCCATCCACTCAACGAAAAAAAATTGCGAAAAAATCTGAATTTTTAATTTATAAATTAAGATATCTCCGTTATGCGAACAGCTGCAACGCTGTGTTTGGTCTTAAACGAAATATTTTGAGCGAATGCATCTAATCGCAACCGAGAAAATGCTCAAAACGGTCGAAATTTATTAATATGCGAAGATAGGGGCACTGGAAAACGGCTAAAAGAAGCCGTTTTCCAGTTTCCATTTTGCATTTTCACAATGCAAAATTTGTAGAAAAAAGACTTACGCTAAATTACGCTATTATTACGGTTATTTTACTTAAAATAAAAATACTGGAGTTTAACATATTTACAGGCATCTGATGAAAATACAACACTTAACTTTTTTTTTAACAGAACACAGATCGTTAAATCGTATGCGTACCATTCTGTTATGCTGTACAGCTAAGCTACGACTGTCTCAAGAAATTCCAAAAAAACTTACTTTTGATTGCAATATATGTTTTTAAAAAAGTCGTAAGACTTCTGCAAATTTGAACTAAGAATAGGCTTTTCAAGACTTACAGTTCTCTGCCAGTTCTAATAACTGTAAACCGAAATCTATAGAGACTTCGACCTGGACAGCAAAAACTACGGAGCGGTCGACCTGGATAGCGAAAATTATGGAGAAATCGACCCGGACATCCAAAACTATGGAGGAATCGATCGACCGGAACATAGAAAACTATGGAAGAGTCGACCTGGATACCGAAAATTACGAAGCGGTCGACCTGGACGTCGAATACCATGAAGGAATCGACCTGGACATCGAAAACTATAGAGACATCGACCTGGATACGGAAAACTATGAAGAGGTCGACCTGGACATCGAAAACTATGGAGATGTCGACCTGGACACTTAAAACTATGGAGAAATCGACCTGGACAACGAATACTACGGAGACGTCGAGCTGGACAACGAATACTATGAAGACATCGACCTAGATACGGAAAATTTTGGAGAGGTCGACCTGGACACCGAAAACTGTGGAGAGATCGACCTGGACAACGAAAACTGCGGAGTCGTCGACCTGGACACGAAAAACTACGGAGCGGTCGACCTGGACATCGGAAAATATGGACGAATTGACCTGGAGACCAAAGCTGTAGAGCAATCGTTTATTAACATTAACAATGTATATACTATTGCTTCGCCGCGTATTTCATAAACTAGCTCATCACTGGATGACGTTATGATTTTCTTATAGTGATTAGTAGGTTGCGAAACATAGTGGTTGGCCGGTTGCGAAAGATCGGTGTGCGAAATCACTGAGTTGACCACCGAAAAAGTGTAATATTTCAGAGAAGTTTTGAAATATAAATGACCATATCACCTAAACGACTGAACGTAGAACGCTCGTTTTCGTTTTAAACGAATTATTTTGGCTTGTAGTATCTGATTATATCTGAAAAAGACTTGAAAACGCTATCATTTTATCAATATAACATATTAACCTCGAAAAAAAGTGGGCAAAACAAGTTGGCTCGAGTAAATGATCTGCGGCAGTGTAAATATACTTATCTCGAGACGCTGCCGCGTCTCTTGATGATCTGCGGCGGTGTAAATGTACTTGCCTTGAGACGCTACCGCGTCTCTTGATTTGAGCCCGATATCTTAAAAATTGCGACGGCTATCGTGCTAACAAAAAGTTGTGCACATACGCACACACATACACATACATACAGACATTTTTTCCAAACCACTTTTCTCGACGTTTTAGACCATTCTGTATCCTGACATGAAAATCTCGAAAGAAAATTTTTTCACGAAAACAAAGCTTCCTCCATGAGGAAGCAAAATCGGAACTTTTTGTAAAATAGGCTATATAATTTAGCTTGAAAACCTTTCATAATAAATATAACATATAAATTGGAATCGGCATTAGAATTTATTAGAAAACGCGGCATGGTATGAACCGAATTTTGTTAAAATTATTGTTTTTAACCTGACATCTTCTGCAAGGTTGTTCTACCTTTTTTTTTGTTCATCATTCTTGGTCGACGGAACGTACGGGTAATTCAAATATACTGTTTGTACAAGTAGTCTATTCGAGTCGTTAGCAAAGCAGTGATTAGCTCGTTAAATAGGTGTGATAGGTTTTTAAAGTAGGCATTTACGTTTCTTCCGGCGGCACTTATGTCTGGAACAAAGTTAGCCAATAAAATTTTCGTATCTTCATATATTTTTGGAGTAGGACTACTTTTTTCAATTGCTCATCGTTAATTCGACGTGGATACGCTACGTAGATAAGGTTGGAATTTTTTTTCTTCAACAGATAGGATTACACAGCCCCACGGGAAAAAAAAGTTGGATGTGCGAAATATAACACCATGATACCTATACGTTTTCGAGGTCGCTGAATCAGAACCCGAGGTCCGTTTGACCCGGTTAGCTCTGGTTCAAGGTCAGATCAAGGTCAAATTTAGAGAGAGCATTGCAAATGAAGTGGAAAAATATATTTGCATGTTTTCGAGGTCACTGAATCCGAATCCGGAGTCCGTTTGACCCGGCCAGCTCAGGGTCAAGGTCAAATCAAGGTCGAATCCACGAAATTCATTGTAAACGAAGTAGAAAAGTATATTTACACGTTTTGGAGGTCGCTGAATCCGAATCCGAGGTCCGTTTGACCCGGTTAGCTCTGGTTCAAGGTCAGATCAAGGTCAAATTCAGAGTTCATTGCAAATGAAGTGGAAAAAAATATTTACATGTTTTCGAGGTCGCTGAATCCGAATCCGGAGTCCGTTTGACCCGGCCAGCTCAGGGTCAAGGTCAAATCATGGTCGAATCCACGAAATTCATTGTAAACGGAGTAGAAAAGTATATTTACACGTTTTGGAGGTCGCTGAATCCGAATCCGAGGTCCGTTTGACCCGGTTAGCTCTGGTTCAAGGTCAGATCAAGGTCAAATTCAGAGTTCATTGCAAATGAAGTAGAAAAAAATATTTAGATGTTTTCGAGGTCGCTGAATCCGAATCCGGAGTCCGTTTGACCCGGCCATCTCAGGGTCAAGGTCAAATCAAGGTCGAATCCGCGAAATTCATTGTAAACGAAGTAGGAAAGTATATTTACACGTTTTGGAGGTCGCTGAATCCGAATCCGAGGTCCATTTGACCCGGTTAGCTCTGGTTCAAGGTCAGATCAAGGTCAAATTCAGAGAGAGCATTGCAAATGAAGTGGAAAAATATATTTGCATGTTTTCGAGGTCGCTGAGTCCGAATCCGGAGTCCGGAGTATTTTTTTCTACTTAATTTGCAATGAACTCTGAATTTGGCCTCTGTCTGACCTTGACCCCGAGCTGGCCGGGTCAAACGAATCTCGGATTCGGATTCAGCGACCTCCAAAACGTGTAAATGTACTTTTCTACTTCGTTTACAATGAATTTCGTGCATTCGACCTTGATTTGACCTGGACCCTGAGCTGGCCGGGTCAAACGGACTCCGGATTCCGATTCAGCGACTTCGAAAACATGCAAATATATTTTTTCACTTCATTTGCAATGCTCTCTCTGAATTTGACCTTGATCTGACCTTGAACCAGAGCTAACCGGGTCAAACGGACCTCGGATTCGGATTCAGCGACCTCCAAAACGTGTAAATATACTTTTCTACTTCGTTTACAATGACTTTCGTGGATTCGACCTTGATTTGACCTTGACCCTGAGCTGGCCGGGTCAAACGGACTCCGGATTCGGATTCAGCGACCTCGAAAACATGTAAATATTTATTTCTACTTCATTTGCAATGAACTCTGAATTTGACCTTGATCTGACCTTGAACCAGAGCTAACCAGGTCAAACGGACCTCGGATTCGGATTCAGCGACCTCCAAAATGTGTAAATATACTTTTCTACTTCGTTTACAATGACTTTCGTGGATTCGACCTTGATTTGACCTTGACCCTGAGCTGGCCGGGTCAAACGGACTCCGGATTCGGATTCAGCGACCTCGAAAACATGCAAATATATTTTTCCACTTCATTTGCAATGCTCTCTCTGAATTTGACCTTGATCTGACCTTGAACCAGAGCTAACCGGGTCAAACGGACCTCGGATTCTGATTCAGCGACCGCGAAAACGTATAGGTATCATGGTGTTATATTTCGCACATCCAACTTTTTTTTTCCCGTGGGGCTGTGTTATTATCGAAAACGACCAATGGCACTGCTTGAAAACTCGCGATCAAAAAATCATATTCAAAATGGTAGAATTTCTTACGAATTAGCCTTTGGCGATAAATATAATATGGCCACAATGTTACATTGCAATACTATTGTAATATTATATTTGCAACGTTTTCAGCGGACATTGCAATATTCGTGCAATATTTTCGAAATATTTTAGACATCTTTTACAATATTTTCGAAATATTGCATTATTGTAAGGAAATATTTAGAGAATGTTTAAGAAATATTTCGGTGCTATGTGAGTATCCTCCATTTTGTTTTTTCAATTACGTTTTCGATTTTCTTCACAGTATCTATGTACAAAGCAGTTGAAAAACAATGCGGTCGTACAAAATGAAGTGATTGTTATGCGTTCGATGAAGTGTTGGCTAGTGTTGCTGCGGGATGGTAGTGACGCTGAAATACCAAAGCCTCCCCCCTGTGAACGGACTTCATTACCTTCGGAATTACATTCATTGCTCAGGAAGTTTTCAACGAGTGCGGGATCGCAGTTTAAACAATGCGGGGCTTTTGTTAATCGTGATTGCATTGTTCCTATTCGACGGTGCGCGATTTCCATTTGGGAAAAGGTAGCCAACAATATACTGGCTGGAGAAACGACAATGCGAGGAGTGACGAGCGCGAACCCCGCCTGTCGCCC